>JAAAKG020157885.1:0-29910 GCA_010014905.2 Druon quercuslanigerum | reverse complement strand
ATCTCGGGTGCTCTGACGCGCTCTGAGATCGGAAATGTTCACGCGCTGCTCATCTTCTTTTTTGGCATATGAATGCGTATTGGGTCTTTTCAAATTTGCGTGTAACTTCGAAAATATTCACCGGAACAACTCAAAATTTGCTAGGTGTATTCTTAAATATATGTACGTTTAAAAAATAAAATAAAAAAAAATCGATTTTTTGAAAATTCTAACTGTATATAACCCCTTAAGGTGTTTCCCTACCGAACCGCAGATAGGACCACAGAGGAGCTTAGTCTCCCATTTGATTCCAGCGACAGTACAAGTAGGCTAGCATCATTAACATCTTTGGTTATTAAAAGTCGTGTACAGAAAGCAGAACATTCGTTCCTACAAAAAAAAATATGCTGATAAGCCCCATCATGGTAAATTATACGGCATGAGACCTAGAGAACAGCTGTCGATCGGTCTCTCCAACATGTTTCTTAAATCTGCTGGATTAAGATCGGGAACATAGGGATTTATTTTTGTCTGTCAAGACGGTGGTTTAGACACCCTGGTTTACAGTGAGCACATAATGAATGTACCTGTAGGCAATACTAACTGCCGAGCGTGCAAGCAACAGCCAGAAATAATTGGAAATGTTCTTATTGGATCTCAAAGTATGCACGCATCTTCGGCAATTCTATCGTGTTGATCCAATGCCGTCTTGCCATACACCCAGGGAGAACTGGAGTCCGTTGTAGAGAATGATCAGTGTAATCGTCCTCAAAGATCTAAAGACCAAGATAATTCACGTGATTGAATTCTCGGCATTAGCCAATGGTAATATCACGGCAAAAGAGGAAGAAAGGCGGGCGAAATATCAGGCTCTTCTTTTCGAGCTGAGCAGGCTCTACCAATGCTACAAAGTCCATCTTCCGTTCCTCGTAATCGGCTGCATTGGAGGTATGAAACGTTTATTTCTTAGCCAACTTAACAAAATCCCGACTTGCCGGCGTTAGGCGCAGACGATCGCAAGTCAGATGTAAAAAGTTGTTCTTCTGGGAACACTACATCTGATCCGTCCACACTGTTCCTAATACTGCATAAATATAAATCCTAATACTGTATAAAGGTTGGTAAATCTAAAAATGTTTCTAGAGATGAAACCTTTACCTTAAACTGTGCCGTCTGCCGCGTAAGTTCACCCGCGGTTAGAGACCGCACTCTAAGGAACAGTGTTGTACGAAGTATGTGGCATAAATTTCTTGCTTTTTCTAATCTTCCAGGATAAAAGGAGTAGTAGTGCATGACGCATACGTTCCAGTTGCGTCGTGATTTGTTGCTTTCATCCTAGTCAGGACCCGTCAATTTTTCTTACCTTTCAAGAGCCTTTGGGGCGTATGTGTCCCCAATGCGTCAATCTGTACTAAATCCTATCTATCAACAGTAAAATTACTTTAATGTAGACAAACCTCTTTGTTTTTTAATAGACAAGAAAATAATTTATATTTAAGCTTATTTATTTAACTTTTAATTCGTAAAATAATTGTTTAAACAACAAATTCCAAAAAAAACGAGCATACTTTGATTTCCATTTGGGGTAGTCAAATACCCCACGGGAGTGAAGAGAGGCTAAACAGAAAGGGCAAAGGAGGTATATAAAGAGAAGAAATCTAGGACAATAGGAGTGGAGGGAATGTTAGAGGTTTTCTGGATAGATAAGTGGTTAGAGGAAGGCTTTCTGCTTAGTGCAACGCTTTTGGCGATTTCAATCGCAAATATGGAAGGTGCGCTAGCTTTGGCAGATGATAAATTTGTTATGAAGATTCAAGCAAAGCTTGCAAAGAATATCATGCAGACTGAATATTAGCATGAAGAACACAAGCCTTAAAATTAAAGTAGATAAAAGCAAAATTATAAAGGTTTAAAGGTAGTATATTTCATAATGATTAAAATATTGATTAAAAGATAGACATGCGAGACATGGGCATATCAAGAAAAAGATAAGAGTAAACTTAACGATCGACATGAGATTCCTGCGCACAATATGCGGGAAAACTCTGGTGGACAAAGTAAGTAACGAGATAATCCTTGAAGAATGTGGTGTGGAAGAAACGCTAGTTGACACATGGGAAAGAAATCGGTTAAGATGGATCAAGCATGTTGAGAGAATAAAGGATGGTCAAGTGTCAAGAATGGTTAGTGTGTGAATGAGACCCTAGTTAGAATGGACAAGAAGCCATTGAAACGCGAGAGCCTGCATGAAAAAGTGCATGGACGTTAAGGAAGCTAGGGAGGTATGCCAGGACAAAAAAGAATGGCGGCAAATAGTTAATAAAAAGAGTGTTAGGAGAGTGAATGGCGCCTGAAACAAAAGACCTTGGATAATAATGGACCCAAGTGGAAAACCTCACAGGATGACTTTGTGAGAAACTTTACTTAGGGTGATTGCTAAAGAGAGTGATTAGCAACGTGGGTCGGAGCAGTTTACGGAATGAATATGTTATTTAAATAAATATCACGATAATTTTAGATCAATCTAAAAATTCTATAACCCTTTCCTCACGGTACTCCCTTCCCCACCGAGTGAGTCACGCCTACGCCAAAAGGGAAACGGCTTAATGGTGTAATAGTAATAATAATTTTTCGTTTTTAAAGGAAACACATGAACACCATGCACAACATGCCAAGCTCACAGCCGATAGGATTTCGTGACTTGGCCAAACACTAGCAGAATATGCATTCACATTAAAACTATCCAAAAACACTTTTGCACTTATTTTTAATAAGATACACACACACAGGAAAAACGGCGCAAAGCAGACAGCTTTGCCCTTCAAGAAGCCATTAGGGCGAATTAGCAACAATATGCACTCCTTCTCTTCAAGATAAATGAAATTTCTGTAACAATTTAGGAATTTTAGGAAAATATTTATAATTTTCAAAAAGTGGTTCTAATGTGTAAAAAATGTATAACATTTACAAGGCACGTTACTAAATTTCGTTTGCAAGAACCTAATGTCGTAATTTTTAGTAACCTTGTAACTTAAATGTTTCTGAAGTTTCCAAACATTTTTAACACTGTAGAGACCCTCATAACAATTGTAGGATGTTTAACAAACTGAACTTTTTTTCACTCAGCAAGTATTGGAAAAAAGTATAAATGTTTCATTATTCTTAGATTTCGTAATATTTTAAATTTGAGCACTTTTTTGTGTTTTTCCATCTTGCAAGATTTATTAAAGAAAAAATTAATTTCTTTGGATTTCCTAAAATCGAAAAAAATGTATTGATCATCTGTAAATAAACAAGATACATAAACAAAGTACTTAACTTAACTTATTTTGCCTGATTTTTTTTACGACGAAAATTTTGATAATACTTTTAGGTATTGCTCTGTATGTATTTTTTATTTTCTCTACTTACTTATCATAATCTTCCTATCATAATTCTTAAGTAATCAATGTTTTATTGCTATTGTAAGAGTAAAATATATCCAAAAAGTTATTTGCTCTACCAAAATTTAAAAATTGTCCAATGCCTTTAACAAGTACAAGATAAGTTGCATAAACTTCGACGTCCTCGACTAACTTGACCTTTAAGCATATTTTCAAGGTTTATGAAGGTCCACGTCATTTTTAAATTGAAAAAGTTGCACAAAATGGAAGCACGTTGACCTTACTTTTATCCATACATGGCAAGAACGACGTGTACGTTGTAAGTTTAGTTTCCCTTAGGATGGTACGTAAATTCGTGGGTTTACGTAAAAAATGTTGTTTTTGCTCAACGGTTCACGACCAGAGAAGATCTGATAATCGAATTTTAAGCACTTACGCAGCTATCCTTAGGCAAGCTTTGCTTCCAACTGTACACAACTTTGAAAGACGTTTGTATTTGTGTCTTCAAGCCAACTGAGGCAACTTAGAACCAGTTCTTCAGTGGATAATTGAAACAACAACAATAATGCTGCGAGGTAGGGTGACTTACAATAATCAAGCATCCCAAATGTGAGAGGCAAGGACACTCTCGATAATGAAGCGCCCCAAAGGAAAGAGAACTTACTACGTGCACGTCGTCGTTTCCGGATAATGCTAAAAGGAAAATCACGGTGCTTCCATTTTATGAAATTTTTTCTTTTTAAAAATGACATAGACCTTCATAAACCTTCAAAATATACTTGGAGGTCAAGTCAGTCAAGTTCATCGAAATTTGTGCAACTTATCTTGTACTTGCTAAAGGAACATTCAACGTTGAGAATGCTAAAAAAACTAGTAAATTTAAAAAAAACTTCTCGGCACTTTTTAAATAATTGACGTTCATATAACTCATATTAATAATTTTTAGGTATATTTTCCCGTTCTTTAGGAGTCGGCAGTCTAAAATAGGGATTTCTATTTTTAAAAATTGTCTTGTCCTTTAAATGGCCTTGAAAATTGGACTGAAGGTCGAGCCTGACAAGGTGGTCAAGGCGGTTCACATTTTGTCATTTTGTCGACTTTTGTGAAGCATTATGAACGTTTGCGTCACCCAGAAACCCACGGTAATTTAGAAATAGGACATCTGATCGTTTTTTAGAAATTTGACCATGATTTTTGACCTCTCCTATTTCCTAAGAAATGGATTTCCATTGTACATTTTTGACGTAAAATTTTCAGCTTTATTCAAATCGGCAATCGAAAGTAGGGGTTTCCACTTTGAAGGATCGTCTTGATCTTGAAAGAACCTTCAAAATTGATTTCGATCTATAAAATAAAATGGGTCACCCTGATAACTCACTACGCTGCATAGTGTTAGAGAATAATTTAAGTTAGAAATAATAATTTTTAGAATTCTTTTTTGCATGAGGGTATTCATTTCTTGCTGTGTGAGAAAACTTGCTGTTGTTTGTTATTATGAGTTTTATTGGGAATGCCCAAATTTAAGATATATTTTTTCATCTGAAACATTTTGTACGATATCTGGGTACTAAGCTACAACTTTTGGACCCCAAATAAAATAAAAAAATTTACATTGAATATTTTGTCGCTTTCGTCTAATGAACATATTTCATGCGCCACTTAGCGTAGCGGAAACTTGGCCAGAAAAAATGCAGGTTACAGCAATTTTAGGAATAAAAGATTGAAAATGTTGTTAATTTGTACCCGTAATTGCAAACTGAATAAAATTCTTGTAACCAAACAAATGCATTTCTTTGAATCCATTTCTTAAAGCCCAAGAACCCGTTCACTTAATATTGTTTAAACACAGAAAATTCTTGTGTTGATTCAATGAAATGATTTCTTCTAGGGTAGTTTCTTTGCAACAAATATTTTTTCACATGATAATACGAGATCATTCTTGAATCTTGTTTTTGCACCAAATGCAATATATCTTCAGTTCAATGATTTTCAAACTTTGAATTAAAAAAATGTTTCTTTTAACGAAAGAAACTTTCTTTAATTCAAATAAATTTTGTTATGAGTGCAGTGTTTGTAATGCATATTATGGACTATTCCGTCGAAAAAATATAATAATGTCTTACATAAGAGCAACAATCTTCAACAATAAAAACTGAAGTGAATAAATTACACATAAACTATTTTTATAAAGAAATGTCTTCCAAAATTTTATTCTAAAAGAAATACATTTTTTTAATTCATATTTTCGAAAGATTTCTTTATATTTCAGGAGGCATCATGTGAGTCGCGCCTGCGTACGTAACAGCGAGCATGTTAGGAAATCACCTTCTTCCAACGAATGTGTTTCGATCAGTAATTGTGATAGATGAATCGAACTTAAAAAATAGTATTTCACAAAAATAGTGTATCACAAAGTATATTTATTACCATGCTTAAATTAAGATTCATGGATATCTATGTCACACATTTTTATATTTCTTTTTTGTAAGTTTGTCTCTAAAGAAGCTATATTTCGTAAATCGATCATGTTCCAAAAAATGATAAGTTTACTTTCAAAATGCACAGTCGAGCCAGGTGACTTTTAGAAACCAAATTTAGAAATATTTCCGACAATAATTTATATGTACGGACATTGTACATTATAAATTTTTAGCATTTTATAGTACCAAATAGAATTTAAATTCATTTAAACTAAATTTAAAAAGAATAAAATCGGCGGCATGATTAATGGGAGGTTAATATACCGATGTTTCACCTGTTTTTCAAAAAACAACCTATATCTAGCTAATTCGCATGTAAAATAATTTTTAAAGCTGTTTTGTGTTAGTTCCGTGCTTCTTTCCAATCTCTTTTAGTATGCAATAAAAAAATATAAATTTATAAAATGTTTGTTTTACCTAGCAATGATTTATGAACTAAACTCAAAACGAAAGTGCGGCTTTGGAAATTTTCCAAAGAAGGGAATAATCCTTACCATACTTGTTCAAGGGTACAGGATGCCTGCTTTACAAAATAATTTTCATAATACAAAATAATTCAAAATAATGAAGGCTGATAGAATCTAAAAAAATGCAATTTTACAAGTTTCTTGAATCACTCATCAAATCACTTAAGTTTAAATTTTTTAAACGTATGTCTGCTTATATATTTTATCACTTTTATATTAATTTTGATATTTTAGTTTGAGGTTCGAACGCCGGAAAATAAGCGTTAATTCATAAGAAGTTTTTTAAAAGAAAAATTTCCATTAGAAACTAAGATATTTTAATTTTAATGTTCGAAATTTCTGTAAGAATTTTTGAAAAGGCGTGGCTTAAGCTTTATTCAGTAACCGTTTCTAAATGTTACTGAACAGGAGCAAAAATTTTTGAATAGACATCTGCTACACGCTGAGTTACATGTTTCAGAAAAGAAAGTGTATACAACGTCGGTATACCGGTCAAAAAACGTTGTAGGTACTAGTTAAAAATTATCAGTCATGTGGTTTTATTTCCTTTTTTACATTGGAGGAATTGACCTAATTTTAAACTTAATTTGCTGAAATTCTCATCAAACCTGATCATCCGTGCTGGATCTCGATCCCTTCCTATACTACAAGGAGTCCATTATTGGATACTTCTGCAGCCGAAAGTTCTAACGGCTGCCACAGTTGCATAATATGCAGTATACACGTCCAACGCAGCTTGTTTTGGGTTCAAATGCATATTTGAAAACTTGCTGTTCGGGTGTTCTATTAGTGCATGCAGATACTTCGTGATGTTCATCATGTGCACAGGGAATATCTTTGTGTTCATTCTGCATGTCTTAACTCTATTAAAGCCTGACGAAAATCTCTCTAAAGATGCTATTCAAATGTTTTCTGACATCTACAACGTCTCTACCCCCTTTATATCGTAGTTAGAATGACCCTATCAATCGCCGCATTACTGTGGTGCATTCGGTGCTTCATCATTTGCACGCGGATAGTTCTGTTTAATCGTTCAAGTTTGATATTCGATTATCTGATTAGCTTAAATGAGTAAGTGAGGACAGTGTAGGCGTAGGTGTTGTTCACTCTGACCTTGGTTTTCGAGTTAAGAGAACTCTTCAGAATCAATCGGAGTCTTATAGTGAAGGCAGTAGTTAGGCTTGTCTTATCTATCGTATGATGAATACCCTTAGAAGCGAGAATATATTTAGGTATTTATATGACTCACGTTCAGCCGTTGGTTCGATTTCATTCTCTAAATTTTTCTCTAGCTGATTAGATTTTTATATCCTTCGAGTTTTTACAATATCCTTTTTGTTCTGCTGTTAGGATGTCATTCTGTTCGCAATAGGAATGTATACCTTATCTGTCATAATGATTGTGAGGCCTTAATAATATCTTGAAATACTAATTATCAATCTAAATTTACATGAATTTTGAATGACTGGGGTTTCAGGTAACATATAAGTGGTACATTTGAGCATAAAGCCTGGCATCAGATCTGGGTGTTCAATAATCTCCTGAACTTCTGTACTAGAAATTGTGCACCATGTTATAAAAATAATGTATATGTTTATGTAAATATCAAGAAAAAAAATTATTTTTAGTGCGTTCAAACAAAGCACGTAACGTCGAAGTAATTATGCGCAATACATGCATGTGCATTAATGTGTTAAAAAAATTAAAGTTACTTTCATTTGTAGGGACGGTCCCCACTCAAGAATCTTCGATTTGATGAAAAAACTCTACATTTATTTCACATTATTGGTGCAAGCGGATCTTGGATTCCATAGCGATGAAACCAACCCTAAATCTAAAAAATAGTATTTTTTACAGATTAGATAAAATTTTCTAGTTTAGTCTGAATATTATAAAAAGTGCACAGAAAAGGAAAGAAAATGAAAAAATATTGAAATGTTAAAAAATCCAATTAAAATTTTTTAAAAAAAAACACCTCTTTTAAACAAAAATGCCTTTTCCAAATCCACTATCCGATATATGTACATGAGGGCGGTGAAATTTTCTTTAGAAATTCGGGTTATGTTCTCTTATCTAAAGCAAAGATCACAATAACAACTTATAGCGATTGTTTGTTATTTTGGTAGGAAATTGAATTTTTAAGGAATAAAAATCTTTCCTAAATTTAGTGCTTACAAGTATAATCATGCTTCAAAAACTATACTTTAATCAAAAAGTCCTTATACATTATAAATTATTTATCGCACTTGAATAGATGATACCTTTTCTTCTTGTTAAAGGCTCTCTTTATTGACGGAAGAAGTAACAGAATTTTGTACTTATATGCCTATAAATATTTTTTAAAAGCTACACAGCAACAACAAATTTCTACACACAATAAATTGTGATTTTATCAAAAAATTATTGTACACATTTTAGCTCAACATCATTAATAAATATTTTTGAATCGTTTGCTTTTAAAGTGCAATCATAAAATGTTACTTTTAAAAATGAAATCCCCTACAGTATTTCTTACGAAAGTAATCAAAGTTCATCGATTGAACTAAAACATTGGCAAAGAGTTTTCCTAATGGAAGATAGTTTATGGAAAAACACCTAGTTACCGCTTGGATAAATGCTTAAAGAGAAGAAGTCGATAAAATACTTTAACTTTCTCCTATACAGTTTTAATTGGATTCTTGATGCCCTCTTCATTGATTGTTCTGAAGTAATGAATGTGATTAGTTTCACTTCTCATGAAAGTTCTGAGTTTTTGACCAATTAGCGCAAGATCTCGAACGCGGGAGATTTGAAAACCGAATTAAAATCTCCTATGTAATACTTTTTTGCATTACACAGATGCACAATGGGTTGCATTGTGTGCTAAAGTTATAATAATCATATTCCCTATGACAAGAAAGTAAACATCTTCACTGTGTATGTTTTCAAATTAGTGAATAAAACTTTTTGCAACAATTTTTCGTTTTTAATAGAATCATACATACTCTGCACACATTACGATAAGCACACAGCCGGAAGGACTCCGCAACTCGGTCAAACACGAGGTCACAGAAATGTCAAAGTTTTCCACAAAAAGCAATTTTAAGATCAGCACACTCTGACTTTACATTAAAATTACTTAAAAACCCATTTTGCAGCTATTTTTCATAAAATACACTTACACAAGGCAAAACATGCAACTTCAAGACGCGAGAAGTGCTAATTGGAAACACTAGGCACTCCTTCCCGACACGATAACTGATATTTCTGTAACCATTTGGGAAGTTTAGGAAAATGTTTGTAATTTTTAGACAACGTTTCTAAATGTTAATGAAAATTGTATACAATTTGCTATGAAAGTTACTGAGCTTCGTTTGCAGCAACCTAATGCCTTCACTTTCAGTAGCCTTGTAACTTTAATGTGTCTGAGTTTTTGGAACATTTCTAAAAGAGTAGAGACCTTCTTAACAATGGTAAAATTTTTATTAAAAGCGTAACATTTTTTACTCTGCAAGTATTATATAAATGTAGAATTCTTTGGTTATTTTTAAATTCCATAACATTTTGAATTTTTGCACTCATGTGCGTTTTCCCATTTTTCAATATTTATGGAGACAAAAAGTTACTTTTTTTGTATTCCCTAAAATTAAAACAATGTCATTTCTCATCTTCAAATAAACAAAACACATCAACGTTGTAATAAATTCAACTTTTTTGGCTTGAATTATTTACGGGGTAAATTTTAATAATAGGTACTTGTAGAGATATAGCTTGAATTCCGAGGAATAGCTTTATTTTAGAACTACTGTAGTTGTTGTTTAGTAAAATAAAAAAAATTATAAAAATCATAATTGATCAATCATTAAAATATAAGATAGCAATTCGGTTATTAATGCTGTGACGGTTATAAATATAAAAACATAAAAAGCGGTCTTGCATCTACAAATTAAACCATAGTTTCCTTGCGCTGATATTCAAATTTATCCTTAATGATGATAAATTTATGAAAAAATACTGGAATTAAATTTGTTGAGTTTTTGATATTTGGTTTACTTTTTTAAGTTCTATCCCTAGTAAAAATAATTCGTCTTGACTAAGGCTTCGTCCAAGGTATAGCCAAGAGATAGCCAAGGCGTTTTTGTAAGTCTCGCCCCGAGCCGCCAGCGAGACTTTATATTTGGTCTTAAGTCGACATTTTTCGTCTTCAAGCCGAATTCAAGGACACCGAAAAAAAGGCTCTCAAGACCTCCGAGGGTCATTACAAATCCGCTGAAAATTTTACAGAATGTTTATATTATTTATATCCAAGGTATTTATTTTTTATACATTGATAATTTTGATTAACTGAAATAATTTTGTTCTAAGGATGGATAATCTAAAAATGTTTTTTATTTTTTCCTATCGTCAGCAGTTTAGTAGATAGTTGTAGAAAATCGCAGTTTTAATCATTTTGCGGAATATTTTATATACCTGTAGTTCTTGAGCCTGGCAGGTTCTGAATTTTGTATGAGAAAATCATTTATTACAACATTACAAGTTCTGTCGGTCGTAAAATTGTTATCCTTAGCAGATGTCAACTGTTTGGCCCCAGCCTAGCTACCTGATTCGTGGAAATAGCAGGCCCTGCCGTTGGGGTCCACAGTTTGTAGAGGTCGAAGTATAATGGACAAAAAATTCACAAACGGCAACTTTTGTAATTTTGACTCTAGAAAATATTAAAGTCCTTAATTGGCAATATAACTTTGTTTAGATATAATTTTGTTTACTTCTCACGACTTAAACTTCTCGTATTAACACAAGTAGACCCCGACTTATCTTCAAAACCTGTCGTAAACCTTATTCATAAACTCAAGACTTACGTTTTCCAATACTAAGACTCGCCCCTGGCTGCCAACGAGACATAGCCGTCTTGGCGACGAACTCAAGGCGAAATATTTTAATCAAGAAGCTATCTCTATTGGGTAATTCTTCCGACGATTTTTTAGTATCTTTTTCTATATCTTCCGGAATTTAAATGTCTTTCTATCATATAAAAATTGATATATTGGATAGGCTGTACTTGGTTCGAATTCTTGGCGCAATTAAAATTCTGACTCTGGAATTAAAGAAAAGGGAGAAGAATGATGAATGGGAGGGGGCTGGAATTTCACATGTTGCTCTAAACATTGCTATTTCAATTTCAGGATTGAATTAAAACTAAACTCTTAAGAAGCTCTTCAAATTTTCACTTAATTTTATTGTTGACCTGTCAGAAGTGGAAAAAGCATATTCTTATTATTATAATAATTTTGATTCTTAAATTCAGTCACCATAATAATATTTATGATGAATTCGTTAAGATAGGAATTATACCAAGATCATCTTAAGAAAACCTTCATTAGTTAAATTAATTTATAGGGTACTTCAAGTCGACCACAAAAATTGATAAAGCGCAAAAAAGGGGATGAAGTAGTGTCAACAAATTTCCAGACGAGTACCTTACGTTCCAAGAGATATAACTTACCTTATATTTTAATTCATTAAAAGACGATTTCTCGTTTTAGAACGTAATAAAAAAAATTGAAAAACCTGATGCGGCTAACTACCAAATCACCAGAAAAAAGCTAACTCTGTAAAAGAAGTTAGGTTTCACAAATTTAATACATATTTATAGAATGAATGTAAAAAAATATAAATGATTGCAGCCATGGAAATAAGGAACATGAAGAATTTATGTAAAAAGATCAAATGTAAGGCATGAAAGCATGGCTGGATATGCAAGCTTCAAATAGCTGTTGCTTTTGATGGTTCAGAACTCACCTTATAGTGCAAGTCTCCTCCCATCACCGAGCAAGTGTGTTAGGGGAGTGTAAAGGAGTAGGGAAGAAGTTACAAGAAAAATATTAACCCTTAGTGGACACATTAGAAGCTTTCATTCCACATTGTATTGTGAAGAAGTTTACCCATTTCCTTTTAAGCCACACTTCCAATTAAACTGGCATTCACAATGACTATTAATAAAAGTTAAGGACAAACTTTCTGTACTGTCGGAGTAGATCTTCGTAAAGATTTATTTGATCATGGACAATTGTATGTGGCGTTTTCGTGAGTTCGATCCTGGCAATCAGTAAAAATTTTCCTAGGAGAACAGCAGCAAAATAATATTATAAAGAATTATGTGTATATAGAAGTATACGAATAATTTTTCTTCTTAAATAATATAAAATAAGATTTAAAACAAATAAACATTTGTTATAAATTGGTAATTGAAAAATCATATATTCTTGAAAAAAATTATAGGAGAAGCTTACACGAAGTACATCTTATAGTAAAAAAATACATAAAATATGATAAAATATAATACTTTCAAACAAAAAAGTGCGTGCGCGAGAGCGCGTGTTCGGTCGCGCAATAATAAATTGTTGAAACCATTTCTTTTGTTTACTTTCCTTTTTTATGAACTTTTTATTTGATATTTAGAGATGGTGTAATGCTGTAAAAGCTTTGAATTTTAAAATCAAAACGCAAGCACTTGTTACCATGTTTTACGTCAAGGTAATAATAATCTGAAACCCATCCATTAATAAGCTTTATGGTCCACGATGGTCAAATGATTTAGGTTTATCCTAGCCTTCTACTTGAGATTGACCTGAGTCCGTGAGAGAATAGATTTTCCGAAACCATTTCTTTTATCGTAGTAGTAATAATCGGGTTAATGATAAAGAAATAAGAGCCTAAGCACTTAAACAAAAATATGATATTAGATACTAGCAGCGCCGAATTTTGGTGTTTGCGAGCTGTCAGGTCGCACAAGGGGCTGTGACTGGAACCGAAGGTCTTATAATAAAGCCACCGAACGCCTTCTCGGGTTGCGGATAGAGGGTCCCTGTATCAAATATTTCTGATAAATATGTTTACAATAATTAAAAAGCAGTCGCGGACAATTGTCTAGGGATGGTCCCAAAGGAATAACCCTTAAGTGGAGGTGTAACAACAGTGCTGAATATTGAATGGCACCAGGGCGAGGTGTCTTAAAATATGACTCTGGGATACCAGGCGACCTCTCAGAGTAAGCAGCTTTATACTTGCATACGGGGTTCTACAAGGACGGACAAACCCTTTCCCTAGCTGCTCGAGGAAACAACAACGACACTATGTAAACACCAAAAAGTTGTAAATGCGGTTAAAACGATCAACCACTCTAGTGTTCGGGGTACTAAAAATAATTTATATGAAAAAACGACGACGAACCGGCGAAACGCCCACATTTAGTGGACGAGTCAACTAAAGGATGACGTGCTAGACTGCTACGATGCCATCGTTATACCTGTTAGAGGAGGCTTTATGCCCGGATGCACACTCTGTGGTGCCAGAAACACCCAGAGTCACGCAATATTAATTTCTCTTACACATATTACTCCTGTATCAATTTTGGTCTCGGTATTGGACATTCCCTGCCCCATGCATTCTCTCCTTTCTTTTATATTCTAAAATCTTCATCCACTTTTCCCCTTGTCTACATTTATTCAGTATCCATCTAATTCTATCTGCTACGCTCTTTCCCCCTTCCTCAACCCCTGTACATCTCCCCAACACGTGCTCCCACGATTCCCTTTCATAACAACATACCCTACACATTTTAAATTCTTCGCTCATCTAACATTTACACTCATTCATTCCTTCTCCTATTCTGAAACGTACCATCCTGGACCACCTACTCTCATTTTTCAACTTTCCCAAATATTCTGAGACCCCTTCTATCCGAACCATTCTATACCATTTGTTGTACTTTGACTCCATAATCTTTTCCCACCTTTTCTCTTCCTGCTTCTTGTTAAATTCTCCCGTTGCTTCCTGCCATTCCCTGCCCTCCTCACATTACCACTCTTAAGTTTCTCTTCAAAATTCCACACCCTTTTCCTCTGTCTTATCACGAGTTTATTTCTACCTGTATGTTCACTAAGCATATAACCTGGGCAGTTCCTACTCACTCCCATAACCCATCTCAGCAATCTGTCTTGCACATTCTCTACCTTGTATAATAATTATTCATACTATTATTATTAATATTTTAATAAAAACGAAAGATAATAAATACTTAATGTTTCTTTATCATAATAACATTTTTTGGTTGAAAAAATCATTAAAAACAATGCTTAGCTAAACAATTAAATATAAAATTTAACTTTCAAACAATTGTCAGCTGAAAATTAATGAATTTTACAACTTAGTAGTTTAACGGCTTTGTTAAAAAGTAATTTTGTTGTTGACGATTAATCATTTTAGTTGCCAATTCATCTCTTCAGCTAAAAAATGAAAAATGCATGTATTCTGTTGATACTTCATTTTTTTCTTCGTTAAAAATATTAAGTTTTTTAATTGTAAATTCAATTATTCCATTTTCGATGGGCGAAAGTACTATTAGAATTAAAGAAAATTAAATGATTTTAAAATCAAACTTAAAATCCTATTTATCGTCCAATAATCAAATATATTTTTAGGAATTCTGCAAATTTAAATGTATTCTCTTTAAATTTCTTGCTTTCTTTTCTTTCTTCTAATTCTTTCTTTTAATGAAAATTCTATCTTTTAAACTTCAACTATACTACTATACTATTATACCAGTGTCAAAACATAAACTAAAATCTGCGACAACTTATTTGAATTTTTATCTCTGAGTGCAAAAAATCTATCTTCGGAATCGCAAAAAACGTAGATTCCGAATATAATATTTATAAACTGCTGAGTGTGAAATTATAGAATTTGTATACTTCGTATTTTACTCTTCATTAAAAGAAAAGGGGCCACCGCCGACGAGGCTCGACACAGCGTTCTCGCTCATTTTACCTGTGAAAATAAAAGCAATAAACTGCTATTTTCTAGATTTAAAATTAAGTAAACTGAAAGTCCAATGCCATAATAGTGTGAATTGGCCACCCGAGCGAAATCAGGGTGGCACTCACACGAGGCAAAATAGCCGCACGTCATTGAAACACACTATACTTTTTGTCTTACCCACCTTGAAATACTTTTTTTTGAACATAAAATATGCTCCCTTTCAATTACTGTCACAAAATGAGTATATTATCAATAGACTCACTCGCAAATATCTCCTAAACTAATATGAGTTATGAGAGACCTTTTCAAGCGGATGCTCACATATAATGTTTCACGAGAGTTTCAACAGCGTTAACTATCAAAAGTAAATTAAATAATTTGGCTGCCGCTGGTCATCCTGGAAAATCGACAAAGCTGTAAAAAAGGATGAACTAGTCGTGCCGAAATTTTAAAATAAATTTCTTGTTAGCTCTCCGCACAGGTCCATATGTTTCTAAAATTTCTTCTGAAAAAATGACTGTTCAATTCATATTTTTGAATTATTTTTTTTATTTCAGGGGATACCTACTCCACTCTGTGTATACAACGCAGGACACACATTACAAGGAAAAGAGAGCAAGATTCCAACTCTTTTATAAAGTCTCATATTTTAATTTCTCTTATTCTTTGCCCACTGCTGATTGCCAAGGTTTCCAGCTTCAGCTGTTCATAATCGATGGAAATACCCACAAGTGTTCCTAATAACTGCAAATCAAATGAATAATATAAAGAAAATTGTATACTTACTTTCTCCGTGACAAAGTTTCCGAATGAAATACATAAGACCTATCCGCCAGCAATTCAACATGTTTAGTTTATTACAAGAGGAATTTTGAACGGTCGTTTGTCGCAAGTTGAGATTATCCGGTGCTAATCCATTGATTAGAAGAAATCAAGAAAGGAAGCATTGAATAAGGAAAGCAAAAAATATAAAAAATAAATTTCAAAAATTAGAAATGCATATATTTCAGAATTAAAAATTATATCTTATGTGATTTAAAGATTCAAGCATTTGATTAAGTTTCACAAACTATTCTTACTTGTTATTTAAATGCAGGCTGATCTCATATGAAATAATTAAAACGTTAACTCGTTTTTAATAGTATTTTACATTACAAGGGGTGAAACACGACGTTTGCAACGAATATAAATTGTGCTTTCCGACCTTTCTTTAAACAAATAATAATAAAAATATAAAAAGCAATTCCGGAGTGTTATTCAAGAATCTAGATTCTAGCATCCATTAAAAATCACCTTAAAAGAAGTTCGCATTCTAAAATTTATGTTGGATTGAACGTATTTAAAGAATCATTTTCTGCTTCTTCGGTTCTCTACTGTATAAATAAATAGTTGTGAAAAATTTTGACATATTGTCAAAACATTTTAGACTAACATTAAAAAATATTTTTCCAATTGAACTTACTTGCCACCACAATTAACATCGAAAATTTTAAGTTGAATAGCTATATAACCTTCATAAGGTTATTGGGTACATTTTCAAATTATTTTTTATTTGTTGAAATTTTTATTTATTTTTATAACACATACTTGCATTTTTAATTTTAATGTTAAATATATCGACATTTTTAAAAATATAATCCTTTTGAAACGTTCACCTTCTGATTAGAACACTTTTTAATTTGAACGATCTGAAAAAATATTATAATTTATTTCACGTTTTCCCAATAATTGATTAAATTTAACAAAATTCAGAAAGACAAATTAAAAAACATTATTTAGCTGAAGTGCTCAAATCTAATTCAAAACATTTTGAGTCAAAAAAATAAAGATTTCGAATTTTCTAGATATTTACTGTTAAAAGTATACCTCGATTTTGCTAACTACATGCGATTTCTTTTATTTTCATGTAATTTTATCTCGGAATGCATCGGGCGCGACTTGTTTGTGAAAACTAAAATTACAGCGAGCTTTTTTTTACAGGGAATCAACTTAGCTTTCATTAACCTGTGAAGAATTTTTATGTAAGGTAGGGTAAGGAGGGCAGTGCCGACCGGTGGAACAAAGGTTATTTTTCTCATATCATTGCTATTATTTAAAAATTCTGGTTTTACTTTGCATTAAATAAATATATTTTATTATAGAGATAATTTTACTAAATTAAATATTAAAACTTGACGTCGTAAAAGAAAAATTATACAGAAAACAGTTTTTAACACGAAAGACTGGAAGATTCGCCGACAGAAATATAAAGTTTTCAACTTTAATGACAATAGTTACAGTACACGAATTTGATATTTTGGCGTCAAAAGTTTCGTCGATAAATGATCTTGTAAGCTACACGGAAGAAACTATTTATTATTATTATTCTCAATCCGGTCAGTATGCAAGTTTCTTGTATTTGTACGGCAGAAGCATTGCGTGAAATCCGTTTCTAGTAGAATGTCAACGAATAAGGGGTTATTGTACAGCTATCTATATATTGTTATTCAGAAAAACTTATTCTTCTTGCTGGATATGATTAAAGATACATTTTTTCCACTACATAAAATACCACAGAAGCATACCATCACATTTTCCTATCTTTAGATGTTTCGATTTACATAAAAAGCTGCGTTCGGCTTTACCCCCCGGTGGGGGGCACAGATGATGGATTACAGCTTTTTAGAAATAATTAAATTACCAAATCGTAGTCTTCTTCATATGACTAATACTTATAGAAATATGGTAAACAATGATATAAAACTCGAAACGAGAAAAAACTGGATCAATTCCACATCTTTTAAACTTTAAAAAAGCATTGACTGTTAATTGGTCGGCGCCCCCCCCCCTTACCCTATAACGAAATATGCAATTTTTTAGAAAATTTAAAAATCATGAAAACGACTTAAGTTAAACTAAAAAATTATTAATAAATGCAATTAATTACAGTAAAATTAGAGTGAATCTAGACAAAATTAAGGAAAATTAAAAGAATTCTATAAAGTTCATTCAAATTTAATTCTACTAAAACTGTGCTGAATGAATTCACAAGAACTTAAACAATTCTAGAGAGTTTCAACGAGTTTTAAGGAACTAAAAATAACTCAGGAGGAAATAATGAGAATCCAGGATAAATTTCAAATGAATTGAAAAGAATTTCCAAAAATATTAGAAAATATCTACAAATATTGGCAACCCTGCAAAATTCTTTCGATCTTGTGAACTTTCTTGTTAATTCCAAAATTCCTTAAAATTTATGAATACCAACTTTTGCTTTCCCATGGAAATAGTTTGAAATCCTTATAAATTATTGAAATCAATTTAAAATTCTTTAAAATATTTTAAAATTCCATGCATTAATTCAAATCTATTGAAATTGTTTGAAATCCCTCAAAGTTTCTCAAGCTTTTGAAAATGCATTGAAAATTCTTCCAATCCCGTAAAATATTTCAAATCCTTCGAAGTCCCACTAAATTACTGAAAGAAATTGAAAATTCCTTAAAATGGTTTAAAACTGAAATATTTTTAAATACCATGATAGATGAGAAATCTATTAAAATACTTTGAAATCCCTTGAAACTTGCAGATGCTCCTAAAAACTTTCAGAAGTTTTCAACACCCTGAAATTTTTAACATCCTTTGTAATTGCTTCAAAGCATTTAAATCACTTTTATGAGGTCTTGAGATCTTCTAAAATACCCTAACAAATATCAAACTCATTAAAGAAAATTAAGAAATAGTAATAGACCCGAAGTGAATATTAGTAACCCAAGGAGTTGGCTAAAAGAAGTTTTCAGGAAAAAGTGACCAGGAGCAAGTGCGCGGCAGCCCTAATTATTTTTGATGCTGACATAAAGTGCTTCTTACATAAATCCATTGACTTCTACTTCTGCGTCTACTGATGATAACAGAATTTGTCCACGCTACGTTAAATTTTATTATTCGCAAAGAGCGATGTATTTTCACACTCATCTATAAATACCGCTGCTCATATAAATGATAAATTCGAATTAATCCTCGCTTTGGTGTAAACGGGGTCTTGTGGAAAGAGATAGTAAACGTAAATGTGATTAAGAGGGCGGGACGTAAACAAATGGATGAAGGTGAGACTAAGGCGTGTATACGACGCTGCACCGGAAGTAGGTCAGCACGAAAAAGGATGTACGTACCGCCTGGATGATATCCAGGCTTTCATAAGGGCGATTACCACTCTGTTCTTTTAAAATAACTTATGCCATGGTGCTAGGAAAAGCCTTACTTTATAAATAATATTTTACAATTTGTTAATCACTCTTAGGAGAAATAAATAAAATGAGTTCGCTGTTTTCTCCTACACTTAAATTTAAAAAATTTTATGTTTATAATTCAAGAAAGTAATCTTCATTGAAGAAAAGAAAAATTTCACAACTTGAAGTGAGTAGTTTACCATACAACAAGAAGATTGAAGTTGAAGGGCTTACAGTTAAAGAAGAATCTTATTTTAAGAGCAATTGGAACTGAAGAATTTTAAGATGCACGATTTACAGCAACATGTCAAACTGAGGTTTATGATATTTCCTATAAACAGCCAATAAAAACCCTCGCAAGGACTGCGCACTCCCAATATCATCGGAAAACAACAACCCCTAAAATAGTAAATACAACTCTCTATCAATGAACAAAAACATTGTCTAGCAACGGTCAGTAACAATCCCTTATCATTAAAAAGTAACAACCTTAAAAGGGATCAATACAACTCTCTTCCCTAACAATAAACAATAAAATCCCTCAAAAACTGTCAATATCATGCTTCAATCCCTCATAAGCGGTTAACGACAACCTGTAGTATCTCTTAGCAATTAGTAATACAACGGTCAATATAACGATCAATAACGACACTTAATGGTGGCTAATAACATCTTTTATCATTGGATGGTAACAAGCCCTAAAATTATTAATTCGATTTCCTAGCAATAAACAATATAAGCTCTTAGAAATGGTCTCTAACATGCCTTAGTATCAGCAACCAATAAAACTCGGTAGCAACGCAAATTAACAAACCCTTAGCAAGCGTAAAAAATAGTTAGGATAAGGTGGTCCCGAGGGATAAGGAGGATCCTGAGGCAGAGGTAAGGTCCTGCGGAATAGAAGAAGGTCCAAGCGATACAAGAGGTCCCATGGGATAATGAGGCTACGCGTGGGATCGCTAGGCAACCGTAGGGATCAGGGGGTTCCGAAGGGTAGTGGAGTCTAATAAGCTAGGGGGGCGAGGGGCTGTGGGTTAGGGGAAGTTCGCAGTATAGGTGGAGCCTTAAGGCATAAGGAAGATCCTCAGGTATAGGCTAAGTTCTACGTGATAAGGAGGGCCCCCAAGAATAGGTAAGGGCCGAGGATATAGGAAGGGTTCAAGCATGAGGGAGTCTCAAAGAAAAAAACACCACGGGCAGATAGATAACTGACTGAAATTGTGAGGCATTCATCCTGCGTTTAAGAAACCCTAAGAACTGAAAAGGAAGTGACAGTTTGACCTTTTTTGGATGGGGGGGTGGGGGCTAAACATCCTAATAATCTTTTTTCTATAATTATTCTTTTCATTTATTTTTTAGTATTTAATATTTGAAATTAAATAATTGAGGGTCCGGATCAAGGAATGGGTTGCTAGCTCGAAAATGTGACAAAGTATTGTCCAAACGTGTTGTGATATTCAAATTTTAAAATACAAACACTTCATTAAAAAATATATATAGGCTTGTAAAGGACGACACGATGGAACTTTTTCTACGTAAAGTTTTTATTTCTGACATATATTTTTAATACTAAAATTGAAAAAGGGATGAAGAAATTTCAGCAAATTAAAAAACTCCGACAAATATGATTAACACTGTTTGAGATTTCATTTAAATACGCATTACAACCTAGCAACGCCTAAAAAATGAAGAAAAAATTTAAATTCTTAAATAATAATTAATTGCAAATGAAGACCTGACAGTAAGCACGTTTTTTAGCTTTGGCGAAGAAAATTGTCGAGTGAACTTTAAAGTTGAAACTACTTCCAGTTGAGAATTTGTTTCTTACTATTGGAAGAAGAATAATGGAAATTTTCGAATCGATTTTTTTGAAAATCGGCGGAAACATTCATTTTGTAAGAAAGCACGCAGGCCCATCTACGATTGCATCGTCAGCAGATTCAAGTGCGTATCAACGTTAGTACTCTCGCATATGCATCCTTATATAAAGGATTCGCCTTTTCAAATTTTAAAACTTCAAAAACCTGTTATTTCTTCCAGTAAATACAAAATCGACTGCTTTATATTTTTGGACCTTTCGTTGTTTTCAGTGAATTAGCAAATAGCTGAGCATTTATTATACATTTGTTTAACGTTTTAACACAAGAACATTAGAATTAGATCCTCTCATTATTATTTTGAATACTTTTTATGCTATATCACAAATATAATCACTTTATATTGCCAGATTATTACTTTATAAGTGATTTTACTATTTTTTATTATTCTAAAAGTATTTTATATACACTGTAACCCGTTTTAATCTATAATCCCAAATATCTTCTAAAATACTTTATCTACGAATAAATGGTTCGGACAAAGGTTGACAAGGACCGAGGGGGACATTTGACTGTACCGTCAACTTTAACCTTCAGGTCTATTTTTAAGGTCAATTGATGGTAAGATCCCTTTTCTTGATTTAAAAACCTATTGTTGACTGTGGATTTGAAAAGAGCTAGAAATTTCATGTCAAGTAAGAGCTCTGGAAAAAGGTTTTTTTTACCTTAGAAAGGTAAAAAATTAAGGTAAAATGTTTCAGAAACGGCCAGATACTCTTTTTCTGAATTGCCTTGGTTTTTCGGGGCAAACAAACGTTCAAGATGCTTCACAAAAGGCAATGAAACGTTAAGGTGTGCGTTACCTTGGCCATAATGACCTTTAGTTCAATGTTCAAGGTCACTTGAAGGTCAAACTGATTTTTCTTAGATTGAATTCTGTGCCCGGATGAATTTTTTTGTAGACTTGAACGAGATGGTGCTCCGCCACATTTTGCATTCATCTTACTTGAGTTTTTTAACTTGGATTTCAATGAAAGATGGATTAGATGAGAAAGTCCATTCGAATGGCCCCCCTGCTCACCAGATCTAACATCAGCTGATTTCTTTTTATGCGTTTATCCTAAAAATGTAGTTTTTGCTCAGCGACCCACAACAAGAAAGAATCTGATGGAAAGAATTCGGGCAGCTGGCGCAGCCATCACTCTAAAAACTTTGCTGAAAACTGTGGACGGTTTTGAAATACGTCTACATTTGTGTTTTCAAGCCAATGGAGAGTACTTCGAACAGTAACTCCATGGCTGATTTTAACACCGGTAGCAATGGTGAGGGGCAAGGTAAATCACGTTATTCAACCACCCGAAACGTGAGAGGCAAGGGGAACTGACGACAAGAAGGCACTACAAAGCAAACAGAACTATGGTAACGCCGTTGTTTTTGGCTTACGGTAAAAGTAGGGACAAATTGTCTTTTTGTTGTCACTAGTCACAGAGAAGGGACATTGTTAAGATTGTCACTTTTGTAACTACATAGTCACAGTCTTTAGATCTTATCCGAAATGATTGTTACTGTCTGGGTGTGTTTGGGGGGAGAGGGGGGGGGGTGTGATAACAATCCACTGCCTGAAGTCTACAAAAAAAATTCATCCGCACACAGAGACTTTTGTGAAGCATCTGGAACGTTTGTTTACCTCGAAAAACGAAGATACTTCAGAAAAAGGGCATCTGGTCGTTTCTCACACATTTGACCCTAATTTTTTACCTTTCCAAGGTTACAATAACCATTTTCCCACAGGTCGTTTTTGACGTGAAATTTCACGCTCTTTTTAAGGTCAACATTGATGATACAGTCAGATGTTCCCCTCGGTTCTGATCAACCTTTGTCTGAACCATTTCATCGTAGATAAAGTGTTTTTTTAGAAGATATTTGGGGTTACAGTTTAAAATGAGTCACCGTTTATATTCTAAGATAAAATATCTGTATGTAACAAAAAATTGCTTATAAAATTTGTTTACATATCACATTATCAGCAAAAATTAGTATTTAAAATATAAAAAAACCATTTTTACTGCATGAATGAGCAAAAAAAAAAAATTAGCGCCAAAAAATAACAAAAAGGTTTTTCTCACTTTTGGGTTTTCTTTTAAACATAGTAAAACAGGTTAATGATGATGAAGCTTTAAAAGTAATTATTTATTTGAATACTATAACTAATTGAGAAGAAAAATATTGATGGACATCTCGATATCCCTAGTATTGATGATTCTGTTCAAAATTTACAAAAACATCCTTTTCTTAATGGGATTTACATTTTAACCTATATGGCGTTTGTAGAACTTCTAAATAATGAATTTTGGGACATGAGGATTTGGAAATTCTAAATAAATGTTTTTAGAACACCCCATCCCTCACTCATAGGAAACGCTTCTTTAGCAGCTACTAAAGCTGTCACTCTTACGGGCGGGGAACTTTAAAGAATTATTTTTATTATTATTTATTATTATAATATTATTCCATTATCTTGTTCCTGCACTCTATTGTCACGTTTGTCTTACGCTTGTTTTTGTCGCGAAGCCTTTAACGGCTTACTTGAAGTTCTCTTCAAATTGAAAAACTTAAAAATAAATAGAAATTAAAAATTATATTGTTTTACAGTAACAGAACAAAAAATATTATATTCAAATTGATCTAATAAATCAGAGAGCGATATGCACGGTCCGAAACAATTTGACACACTGAATATTTTTTAAAGTGATAATTTCAAAAAAAAGAAAACAGAAGTGGTTTGTTTACATTCCTTATCGCTAAAAAAATATAAAAAATGCAGGGTAAAACAACTTGCAAAATACATTATTCTTATTTATCAGCTATTTGCTAATTCGCTAAAAATAACGAACAGTCCAAAAACATAGAGCAGTCGATTTTCTATCTCTCCTTTTAACCTGGAATCTGGTGGTGTCACTTCGACTCAGAATCTCCAACTCAGTGCCCGCTAGGTTTTTCATCAAATGTCCTTATCTGACATTGATGTTTGTGCTCCCCCACATTGTATTTTGAGAATTAACATTAAAACACAACAGCAGAGAAATCCTTTTTTTACTGGCAGTGCTGAATTAGAGTCTCGACCTCTCTAGGAGTTGTCGGTCTTTCAGTATTGCCTGGGAAAGAAGCCGAGACAATAAACACCTCTAGTGTTTCTCTGCTTTTGCCCCTAAGTCTCACCTTAATAACAGTGAGATCCCTGCAGCAGAGCTTAGGCACCAAAATGCCATCCATACCTTTGACAGTTGTGCATGACCTTGGAATTTTTTTCGCACGGCCTCTTATATATGGTGCAACGCCTTAACAAGCCACTTATCCTATCCCTGTATAATCAGGGAAAGGATTTGCGCCATGTACATTCCCGTATTAGCCATTAAAAGGCTAATTTGGGACACCCTTAAATGTTTCTGCTCTTCCTACGGATCCTAGTTGGTTCACCCGGAAGGTGAACCTACCCGTCCATAAATAGGGTCGATAGTCCATAGCCGAAATGGCTTTGAATGAGAATTTATATTCAACCAACAACAAGAATTAGTTTCCAGAGTCCGGTTCAGGAAGCTCAGGCTCCGTAGAAACGGCCTTCGGACCTGGGGTGCCGGGAATCATGACAATCGCTTTATGATACCTTTTCAGATATTTCCTCTCCTTGGGCTCTAGGTTTATTCACTCTCTGAGCCTGTACGTTGGAGTCCTCTCTACTATCGACTGTCTTGTCCAGATGTCTGTGGCTTCGACTGCAATGGCCTCGTGAAGATGTCGTTGAATTCGGGATGGGATATAATGGGGATATATTGGGATATAATGGGCCTGAGGAGTTGCTTTATGTATATATACCGTAGCCCTGCGTTTCGTAAGCTTCCTTGGATGCTGTTTGAAAGCCGCACCTTGCATTCTTTCCTCTTTTGTGCTCCGCGATGTTGCCTCCTCCTCACGGAGAGATCCGTTAACTGCACTTCTATCGTTCCGACAGGATTTTAATCCTTATCATCACGCACTACTTCTGATGGATTACCTCCTACAGTGTCTTGCACATTCGGAGGTTGTTCAAAACAGGGTCCCAAATAGGACCTCTTATTGTTTTGTCCTTTTTTTTTGTTTTTTGTTTTTCTATCATAGTCTCATCAGAAGCTAGGGAAATAAGAAACACCCCTGTAGAGCCATACTGCCAGGGGCCGGGTCTACATAATATGGGATTCGACCTGTTGTTCTAAAGTTTTAATTGAGACACCTCCTTTGTGACTCCTGCCTGTCTGCATCTACAGAGAGGGAACGCTTGTGTATGCCACGATTTTTTAAACATTTAAGCATGAGAACTCGAAACCTAAATATTTCGTGAAGATTTGCTATTACCTCTTGTTAGGATCGCTCCTTAGTTTAGTTTCTAAGAACTAGAGTTCGTGAAGTTTAAAGCTTAAAGCTATTTAATTTTTGTTCTGATGAAACAACAATCACGGAGGCGATAAATAAAGAGTAAAGCACATTATTTTAGGAAATAGAAATGACTTTTTTTGCATTTTTTTATATTGCATGATATTGATTGAAGATTTTGTATGACAATTTAATATCAATTATACTACATTTAGATCCAAAAATTTTTAGAGACCATAACTATTCCTTAGAAAGCAAGGTCCACCTGTAGAATTTTTTTTCAACCTAAGCAGTTGCAATTCGTTGCCCCCTTACCATCTTTATTTAATACAGCATATAATTCTCGGGCTTATTTTTTTATTTTAGTTCCAGAAAGTTCAATTATAATTTAGGTCTTGGCAAAAGAAATCTTAGTCAAATTTTATGAAATTTAAAGAAAATTCGATTATAACTGAATCAAATTTTGAGAGTGCATACTAGAAATCTGAATTATCTGTATGCTGAAAATATGTATTTTATTATATCGTAAGAAATTGAAACATAAGCAAAATTGACTTCAGTTTTCAAAGATATTTTATTTTCTTACCAAATCAGCTTCAAAAAAATCGGAAATGTCTGCAAACACTCAATATATTTTAATACACATCAATGACTTTTCTGTTACCGATAGGTTTGAACAAAATTAAAGTTGCTTTTCTCTACAGCGCGCCAATCAGGTTACTCACATGCGCCATTTTCTGAAATTCAGAATTGTACATATTTTATTATTTAATATTATTGTTTAGATACGTGTTTCATTTACTCATACTTGAAAGAAGTCTTAAAGTTATTACATACTACAAGTAAGTAATGCTTTCTTCACAAGCAGAAATATGGAAAGGGGAAACAATTAATTGTTTGGTCCATACAAGTTTTAAATTATCAAAGTTCTGATGAGTTCAAAGATAATATTCGTTAAACTCAATATAAAATATACTGAGGTTTTAAAATTTGAAGCTTTCATTTAACATTCCTATGGTTTTACAAATTTTTGAATCTTTTCCAAACTTGAGTAGCTTAATTCCCCTGATTGAAAAACGAATGAACCAAAAACAATTTCCAATTTCTAAAATTTGATTAATTAACTTGTTATGCTTTATTTAGAACTGTGTTCTTAAACATTGATCTCTTTTCACTACATTAGTAGTAATTTTATTCTAGTGACATAATGAGAACTTTCCTAAATAATTCATTGAGGCAATTTTATAAATTAGAAAATTCATTTGGAATGATAACTACTGACAGTCTCTTTTCCTTTGATCAAGTCTTCGATACCCGAAATTACAGGAAATTAATATTATTATTCTGCATCCTACGCAAATGTACAACATACATTGTGCATCCGTAAAATTATAACTTTATTAAAACATTTAAAAGACAATGATGAGAAACTCGTATACTTCACCTCGACAATGATAACACATTTTCAAGATGCTACTTTAAAATGTAAAACAAAAATATTTGTAAGAAACTATACCTACATAACCTTATGTTTTTCAGTCAACAATTATCTCCTTTTTGTGTGCGCTCGCAGAAGCACTAAGAAAATCTATAAAACACAACAGCGCGCACCTGGCACACGTGTAGTCTTTCACTTGACGCCAAACTTTTTTATTACTAAATATCTTGCAAATATCAGACACAATGTTGTCGACAAGCTTATTGGTTGCGACAATGCGTTAATATGACTTTTAGAGTAGCTGTTTTCAGTTTGCTCCTCTGTTGATCAAGATTAGGAATTTTCTTTACAATACAATCTTTATGTTATGCGTGCTAGAATCTTCTGCTTCCTACACCTACACTTTGTATTTTTTCGAAATCTTCGTAAAGTTTCAGCTGATAGAAGAGAGGTATCACATTAGCTGGTATCCTATTAGCTGAAAGATTTTAAAGCAATTTTTTTATTTCAATGATTTTTCCAAATTTCAAGAAAAATGAAATTAGTTTACGGGCCGATTCCACCAACTGCGATTAAATTTTAATCATTGATTAATTCAATTTTATCAGCCCATTTTGCTCCACCAACTTTTATATGGACGATTTCACCAACTGCGCTTAAATTTTAATCATTGATTAACTCAGTTTAATCAGCACAGTACGTTCCACCATCTTTTAAACCATGATTAACGAAGCGTAATCGTCGATTAACTTAATCAAGTGTAGTGTGACAGGATAGTTTGAAATATGGATGGAATTTATAAAGATATTTTATTTTCATCTAATTATGAAGATGATTTTAGACATGAGGTACGACCACGATTATTTAAAGAACAAATCAATTATTTTGAATTTTTGGATGCTTTGGTTAAGCGACAGGAACGCCTTTTTCAGTGGATCATGTCTTTCCTGTGCTAGTAGCGACAACAGTTTTACATAATAAAGCACGTGAGGCTGCTGAGCCAATGCGGCCTGATGATTCAATTTTAAATATACAGTGGGATGTCATTTTGAATGTAGATGTACACAATCATGAAGATGTGGAACCTGATGGCGGTCAGACACGCGTACTTCTTCTTCATTATTTTGAAAGGTGAACACCAATTACATGCTTTATAATTTCGCATATTATTTCCAATTCACAGAAAATTTTTGTTTTGGCCTACTGCGATGACGAAGACCTGATAATAACGCAATAATGCGACCCTCAGTCAAATATTAATTTTTTGGTTTTTTGAATTTGGGGTCCTTAAATGACGAAGAAGATTTTTATTTTTCATATATGGAGCCGAAACGTTTAAAGAAAAAATAAAAATCTTATTCATCATTTACGGGCCCCAAAGCCACAAAACCAAAAATTTATATGATAAATAATTAGTCCAATAAAATTTAATAATAATGTTACTGCCTGCTTACTATTTTGTATTATTTTATCATATGATTTTATAATAAAAATGAAAAAAATGTTCTGAGATCTTTAATTAATTACATTCTCAAAATAATGATGTAAGACCATATAATGTAGAAAAAAAGAATAATTTCATTATTTAAAATTTCCAAGGAGTTAGCAGAGAGAAATGGTTGAAAATAAATTCATAATATAAATTGATTTTCGATTTTTCATTAAGTTTGTTTATTAAGTGTTATTTTTAGATCGTGCAATGCAAAGGCAAATTTAATAACATTTGAAATTGAAATAATGTTCAAAATATTGAACATTATTTCATCGCATCATTGCACACTACACGGCCGTTGTATTTACATGTATAAAAAAGGAATTCAAGAGAAAGAATAATACATATTTAAAATAGCAAGTATATTGTTCAGAGTGATACTTAAAAATGTATTTTTTTTTTATTTTTCTGTCATATTTGGGTCGCTGCGGCGAGAGTGAGGGTGGGTTGGCATTAAAAGTTATTACTATGGTTTTATTTCGTAAATACTTCTCTTAAATTCCTAGAAATAATGGCCCTGGCACATAAGTTCAATTTTTCGAAAATTCAAAATTTCCCCATGTTAATTTAATGAGATTTTGAAGTGCCCGGTGCAACGTGTTAATATTAGAGTTCCAAAGAAAAAAATTACGGAATATCTTTCTCCAGACGTTTCAAAATTAAAAAAATATATATGGCTATTTTTCTTTTTTTTTAATTTTGACTTTTAATAGTGCCTGTTGGGACTTCAAATTTGCATGGGAAAATGCATAGGGAAAACTCACTTTTCGGTATTTTTTGAATAATTTTTCAGGGTTTGGGAAAAGTTGACAATAAACTCTTGCAAAGAAGAATTCGACTTATTATACATGTGGATTTGACGCCCCTAAGTCACCCTTACGGTGCTCTCTAAACTACATTTTTCTATTTGCGGTAGTTTTCAAGGCACCGTTGTTGTGGCTTAAAGGCACCATTAAAAATAAAAATTTGAGACAACATTTTGGCCATTTCAATGATTTCTCAAATTTTACACAACTTTTGAGGTAATTAACATTTTACAAAAATTTACCTTTAAAAAAATATTTGAAGAAATACAAAATATATAATCCTCAGATTCTTCGATTGTTGGTTGCACAATGGAATTTTCAACAATTTGAATCTCCGCGTAAATTCCTCCAAAACTTCCCGTTAGCTCGTCATTATTTTCTATTAAAATTTGAAGAAAAAATTTCTATATTTTAAATTACTACGAATTTCTAAGCAATTACAATTTAATACCTGACAGTGCGTCGTCGTCGTAAGCATTTTCCATTGGGTCAGTTGTGTTGCCAATTGAGGTACCGGATTGCAGAACTGCCTCTACGCTCGGCCCGTCTCAGCCCAGTAGGCACAGGAGAGGGGATGCTCACTAAACGCGTTGATCGAGGGCAAAATCAATTTACATCGCAATAATCAACTTGTCGTTTC
>JAAAKG020157874.1:18269-29910 GCA_010014905.2 Druon quercuslanigerum | reverse complement strand
TTTTCACAATCTTAAGATTTATCAATATTTTAATAATATTGATATAGACCAGTAGATAAACAAAATTAACATCTAAAGTTAATAAATTTTAAATAATAATCAATTTTTTCAACAATCGTTTTTGTTAACTTTTAATAATTCTCAGCCCACTCTGACTGAAAACTTAACAATAGGTTTGAAATTTCAGAAAAAAAACCTCACATTTCTAGCACTTTCCCAGGAGAATGTTGTCAAAAATATTTATTATTATTATTATAATTTTATAATAATAATAAATAATAATAAATTATTATATTAAATAGTGATTATTTTTGTTAATTTGAATACAGTTTCACAAAGAAAGTTTCAAAATTTAATAAAAAGTTAAAAATCAACATTTGCTAATTTATTAATTTATTTATTAACAAAACTTTTTAGCAATGCAGTCAAAATTGTCTGGAAAGTTTTAAGCCATAAATAAAAATTTCCGTGAAAGTTGGAAAACTTTTCTGAGATTTGTGAAGTCGTTCATTTCACAAAGGAAGATCATTTTCATAAAAAGAGAAAAGCTCTCTGGAGATTCGTAGAAAGAAGAACTGAGTTTTCTCCGAGTTTTCTTAAACTTATTGAACTTTATTCTCTCTCCCGTGTTTTATACTTTTCGCATTAATTTTTTGTTGTTGCAATTGACCTTTAAACTTTTTTCAAACAAAGCAAAATATTTATTTTCAGTCCACTTTTAATACAGCAAAAGTTTTATTGAAATATGTAAAAATAGTGTAATAAGAATACAACAATAATCAAATAAATATAGAAATATTAACATAAAATTATATAAAATTTTCTATGAAGATAAAATTTATTTTCTATTATTATCATAATATTCATTTCAGTAAAAAATTTAAATAACAATTTAAAATACAGACTCACGCATCATAGTGCATGTATCATGAGGGAGATGTTTAAAAGTATTTTCTCCTGAAAATTGCCGAAAATATCATCCTTTCCAATTTCCACAGTGTAAAATTGCTTTTATTATTAAAAGACATTAACGACTGAGTTTAAATTTTTTTAATTAAAATAAGTTGCGGTCCTAAAACTACTACTTCTGTCAAATAATTTTTGAAGAACAAAAAAGTCTGACTCGGCCCGGACTCGAACCTGGAATGCTAGTGGCATTCCCGGTTCAAATCCGGACCGAGGCAAATTTTTTTGTTTAAAAATAATTTGTCAGAAATATTTGTTTCTTTTATTAATTAATACCCTTTTTTAACTTTTGCGTTGATATTAAAAATTGAAAAAGAAAAATTAATAAAATTTAATTAAAAAATTTTTTTATTACAGTTTTATTGTTAGTGGAGACTGGATGGCTGAGTGCGGGTGTGACTTGGTTGACACTTTTCTATCAATCTTGCCCTGCAGGTAGAGCAAAGGACTTCATGCTAGGTAAGTTAATTTTTTTACCTAATCCACTTTTTCCCCTTAAATTTTACAAATAACCTGAAACACCTAAAATCGAGAAATTTAATCCGATTTTCACCCCCCCCCCCCGCTTCCTTTTTTAAGTTTTTAATTTATTTTTAATAAATCATAAACAAAAATTTAAGACATTCGAATACAATAAAGAATAATAAATAAATAAAGGTAATTAAAGATAATTAAAGATAAAGATAATTTTTAACCATAAAAGATGCATTATCAAGAAAAAATCTGAAAGTTGATATTTATACCGAAAAATATTTTTATTTTAAATCAAAAACAGATTTGTTAAATTTTTAAGCCAAAAATACGTGTTTTCTACAAAAAAGTTAAATTTTCTATTATTTAATTAATTTAATTAATAATTATTTATTTTATTTATTTATTTATTTAATTTCGTTGTTAATTTTTTACGAAATGAAACAAGTTTTTAACAAAATTGTTACATTTTCAATGGAAGATATACATTTGTATCCTAAATCAACAAGAGCTAAATTTTTTAAGAAAAAGGCTGATTTTCAAAAAAGCAGTTCATATTTAAACCAAAAAGAATTATAATTTTTATTTAAAAAAATCAGCAAATATTCATTTTTAACAAAAGATTTAATTTTTAGCAAATGAATTTCTTTAAAAAAAAAAGATGACTTTTCAACAAAATAATTAAACATTCACCAAATAATTATATTTTCTATTTTATTTTTTATTTTCCATTTTAACCAAAATTTTTTTTTATTTTTTAGGTAAAACCAATTGAATGCACGCAAAAAAACGAATTTTCAACAAAATAGTTGTTTTTTCAAACAAAGACGATTTTTCAGTCATGAAAGAAAAAAGTTGTAAACAAATTTTTACAAAAATTTTACAAAAACTTTTTACAAAAGAGTATAATTTACGACCCGAAAATGTTAATTTTTAAAAAAAGAATTATTTTTTTAGCCAGAGTCAAATTAAAAAAAAATGGTTTAATTTTTAACGAAAAAAGACGCCTTTTCAACAAAATAATTGATTTTTTAAATAGCAGAATTGAGGGGCCGGGTCGTATAAGGGCGTATAGAATTTTCTCGTGCGAAATGATAGTCCCCTGAAGGCTTCAAAACAAATTTTGGATTTAAAATTTTTGAAGGACATATTTGGACGTGAAATTTTATTGTGCATCTTTATTCCTCTAGACGGAAAGTTATAACTTTTTTAGTTTTCGAAATAAAACCAAAAAACTGACTTTTTGAAAAAACTTGTTTTTAATCCGTTTTTCACTTCAACTCGTGCTCAGTGCTTCAGTTTCTGAAATTTTTTAATGAAAATTTTAGGGAATATGCTTTAAGATGTCCTTCGACTGACAATATGATAGGAATTCAAAACCGTTGTTTTAAAAAATTATTAATAATTTTTTTCTGATGCTCGGTGCGAATCGAACACTTGTAACTTCCAACGTTTCGTTTAGTGAGGGAATTTTGAGCAGGCAAATACTTCGCGCGACAAAAATTCGGAGAAAAGTATAATGAAGTTTTTTGGAAAGTTTCAGATCAAAATATTTAATAGTTTAATAGTATTTTTGATTTTAGTGAACGTCAGCGCTGGAGTTTTCGAGCTTACTGTGCACTCCGCTGAGCCATGTTCTCTCGCTGGAGAGTTTTTGCTTATAATATTATCTTATGAATTTTTTAGTGAATAACAGTTAAATAATAATAAGTTAAGAAAATAATAATGATTTTTTTAAATTTTGAATGTATTTTTCCTGTTACGTTGGATTTAAATGTAGGATACTTTCATGTACACCTAATGTTTACACTGACATTCGGCTTAACTCGTAAGTGACCTTGAACATGCATTTTGAAAACAAACATATGCACAAATTTTCTTACACTTTGTCTAAATCTATTTCAAAAATTAAACAGATCAGTTTGTCCCTAACTATGCTCTGAACAGTACACATTAAATTAAATTTTAAGCCTAATAAAGTTGAATATCTCACAAAATTTCCAGCGCTGACGTTCACTAAAATCATAAATACTCCTAGACTATTAAATATTTTGATCTGAAACTTTCTAAAAAAACTTCGTTATACCTTTCTCCGAGTTTTTGTTTCGAGAAGTATTTGCCTGCTCAAAATTCCCTCGCTAAACGAAACGCTGGAAGTTACAAGTGTTCGATTTGCGCCGAGCATCAGAAAAAAATTAATTGTAATTTTTGAAAACAACGGTTTTGAATTCCGTTCATATTGTTAATCAAAGGGCATCTTAATGCACATTCCCTGACATTTTTATTAAAAAATTTCAAAAACTGAAGCACTGGGCACGAGTTGAAGCGAAAAACGGATTAAAATCAAGTTTTTCAAAAAAGTAAGTTTTTTGGTTTTATTTTAAAAAATAAAAAAGTTACAACTTTTTGTCTAAATGAAAATAGATGGACAATACAATTTCACGTCCAGATATATTCTTTAAAAATTTTAAATCCAAAATTTGTTTTAAAGCCTCCAGGGGACTATGATTTCGCACGAGAAATTTCTATACGCCCTTATATGATCCGGCCCCTCAATTATTAATAAAAAAAGAATGACTTTTGAACAAAATTACTGAAATTTCAACAGAAATATACAATTTTTAAAAAAATTATTTAATTTTCTACCAAATAATAAAAATGGCCACCAAAAATGGTCACCAAAAAACAATATTTTATTTGTAAATTTGAAAAAAAGCTGAGCGCACCCAAAAAAGACGAGTTTTTAACAAACCAGTGGCTTTTAAGAAAAAAAAAAGAGTTTTCAGACGTGAAAGAAAAAAAATCAACTTATTTGTCAAATTTTCTACTTAAACGACGAATTTTATACAAAATAAAATTCTAAAAAAAATTTAATTTTTAACCATGGCGTTCAATTTTCTATTTTATTTCTAAATTAAAAAAAAAGTTATGCGCACCCAAAAAGGAGGAGCTTTCAACACAATAGTTAATTTAAAAAAAAAAGAGTTTTTAGTCGGGAAAGAACCAAACTGTTGAATTCTCAACCCGAAACTATTTAAATTTTCTAACCAAACGTTAATCTTCAACCATGGAGTTAAATTTTCTACTAAATAATAAATTTTGCAACCAAAGAAGCAAGGAAAGAAGAACAGAAAAAGTAGAATTTTCAAATTTTTTTGTGATTTCAAAATTATATTTTTCTAGATCGATTTAAAAATTACTATCTGGGGTAGACCGGGACAAGACCGACCAACCGCGGGGGCAAAAGCGACTTTGCAAGTAGCATTACTACTTCCAACTAATTTTAATTCTTTTTCGCATCAAATAATCTATTTTTATTTTCTACAACCATGATATAAAAAGCTTTAAAAATTAATTAGAATCCCCTGTTAATCCTCATTTGCAGAAAAAATCCCCTTTTTAATTAAAGTTAAAGTGCTGAACCGCCGTGACCCCTGTGGATGTGATTAACATTCAAAACTTGTTCCGAACTCCCACGTTGATATTAGAACCTCTTGAACTTCTCTGAAGCCACCATGAATAAAATTTGCAAAAGTTTCTGAAAGCAAATTTAAATTTAAATTGTAAATTTTGTATTATGAATTGTAAGTAATTCTCTTGAAACTGAATATTGCAGGGCTGGTTATTTCAAACTGGTGTATCCAAGCGTCAGTTGTTGTGACTGTGTGGTGTACATATGATACCGCAGGCAGGTCCTGGGTAAAAATGAAGAAATATCAACGTAGTTTACGAGAGGCGGAAACCAGAGGTGACAGAATTTACAAGCGGAGTGGTAGTAGGAACCGAAATTGGCGACAACGGTACGTGTCCATCTTTATTTCAAACACAAAAAAAAATACTGAAAACAGACGCGGCGCGCTTGCAAAAAAGGTTTTCGTACCTTATTACTTATTTTCTCTTATACATCTAGTACCATCCCTACCCATAATTCCCATCCGCTTACCATCTCTTCCCCTTCCACTCCATACTTACCCCTTCTTCCATCCCCTAATTCCCCTCCCCTCTCGTCAGTTTCCCTACTCTAACTTCCCAGCCATTACTTTCCTTCCCTACTTGCCGTCCCTTTCCTACTTACTCACTCCCTACTCATCCTCACTTCCTTACTAACTAATACCCAATACCTTTTTTGTCTCACCTTACTCCACTACTTCATATTCTCTCTCTTTTAGACTCCTTCACCCACTACTCTCCATCCTTACTTCCCTTGCCTTTCCTGCTAACATCCCTTTTTACTCTAATCGCCCTCAATTCCCTACTGTACAATACCATCCCATCATGTACTTTGCGTTCCCTAACTCCTTTTATTTATATTCTTTGCCTGCCCAAACTTCCTTCTTCCAATACTTCCCTTCCCTTTCTACCACATCCACATAATTACTCATCGCCTCCTATCATTATCATAAGTTTAACTTTTTTTTATGTTGCAATAGAGGAAATTTTTGTTTGTTAATTTTTTCCTGAACAGGAAAATGGAATTTTTTTTATTTTTCACATTAATAGATACAATTTCTTTAATATATCTTTCGAAATTGCAAAAATTCATTTTGAATTCCTCCTTTTCCATCGTGTCCATAACCCTCCGCGTGCTACTTCCCTACCCTACTCATTACTTTATTTTTCGTACTTGGCCTTTTTTCCATGCTTACCTCCCTCATCCCAAAAGTCATTCTCACTTTAATATTACACTCTCCTCAATCACATAATTCCCCTTTCCTCACTCTCCTACTTGCCGTTAGTTCCCATACTTTTCCACCTTTATCAGCTTACCCTCTACTCATTTCTCTGTAATTTTTTACTTTCTTATTACGACCTTTCTAATTACCTGCATCCTTTCCTATTGCTTCTCCTACTTCCTCGTCCCATCTATTAATGTCCTTCAACTGCTTTTCCCTACGTCCCCTGCTTAGCCCTTTATATCCTACACTCTCCTACTTCATTGATACTTCACACTACGCCATCCCCATCACCTGTGCCACCTTTGCTCACTCCCCTACTTCACATTCTCTACCTTCCCCCACTTCCCTACTTTCCGTTCCACACTTCCTAATCGAACCCATTACTTTCCTACCCCAAATTCCACTCCCTTCCGTGCTTATTTTCTTACCCTACATGCCCTCACTTCCCTATTGCACCCTTCCCGACAACCTGCTTTCCCTTTTCTCACGCCTCTACTTCACATTCTCTTTCTTCCTATACTTCCCTCTCCCGATAGATCTTTGCTACCCAATCCATTACTTTCCTATCCCAACTTCGACTCCCTTCCCTTCTTAGAGTCTTACCCTGCTTGCCCTAACTTCCCTATTACACCCTTCCCCACAACCTACTTTCCCTTTTCTTACTCTTCTACTTCCCAACCCATTACTTTCCTAACGCAACTTCCACTCCCCTCTCTGCTTACACTCTTACCCTACTTGCCTTCACTTCCCTATTACACCCTTCCCCACAACCTACTTTCCCTTTTCTTACTCTTCTACTTCACATTCTGTTACTTCCTGTACTTCCCTCTCCCGATACATCATTGCCTCCCAACCCGTTACTTTCTTACCCCAACTTCCACTCACCCCTCTACTTACACTTTTATCCTGCTTGCCCTCACTTCCCTATTACACCCTTCCCCAGAACCTACTTTCCCTTTTCTCACACCTCTACTTCACATTCTCTTCCTTCCTATACTTCCCTCTCCCGAAGCATTCTTGCTTCCCAACCCATTACTTTCTCACCCCAACTTCCACTCACCCCTCTACTTACACTTTTATCCTGCTTGCCCTCACTTCCATATTACACCCTTCCCCACAACCTGCTTTCCCTTTTCTCACTTCTCTGCTTCAAATTCTCTTCCTTCCTATTCTTCCCGCTCCCGATACATCCTTGCTTCCCAACCCATTACTTTCCCACACCAACTTCCACTCCCCTCTCTGCATACACTCTTACAATACTTGCCCTTAATTTCCTATTACACCCTTCCCCACAACCTGACTTCCCATTTTCTCACTTCTCTACTTCACATTCTCTTCCTTCCTATACTTCCCTCTCCCGATAGATCTTTGCTACCCAATCCATTACTTTCCTATCCCAACTTCGACTCCCTTCCCTTCTTAGAGTCTCACCCGGCTTGCCCTAAATTCCCTATTACACCCTTCGCCACAACCTGCTTTCTCTTTTCTTACTCTTCTACTTCGCATTCTGTTACTTCCTGTACTTCCCTCTCCCGATACATCCTTGCTTCCCAACCCATTACTTTCTTACTCCAACTTCCACTCACACCTCTACTTAAACTTTTATCCTGCTTGCCCTCACTTCCCTATTACACCCTTCCCCAGAACCTACTTTCCCTTTTCTCACTCCTCTACTTCACATTCTCTTCCTTCCTATACTTTCCTCTCCCGAAACATTCTTACTTCCCAACCCATTTCTTCCTTCACATTGGTTCACTTCCCATACTTCTCCATATCATACTTCCACCTTCCCATCCTTTCTTCTCCCTATATTTTTCCTTCCCCTTCTTATTTTTTGTCTCCTATTATTATAATTTTGTTTAACTTTTTACATTCTCATTCATGAGAGTGTAATATAATCGTCCAAATTTTCGATCGCTCGTTTTTAACGGATCTTTCGAGTCAACGTTTGAGACAATTCTTAAGGTTGCAAAAATGAAGGCTAACTTCGTTAAGCAGATATTTCATTCTAAAATTATAAAATTTAGAGCATTTTCAAAAACTGAAATTTGTCTTCAAATTTTAGAAATTTTTGTCGAACTTTCTTTTATATGGTTAGAAGACTGGCAAGTTATTTAGATAAAAGTTTCAATTTCGTTAAAAATTAGAACAGTTGTATACATTTCAACATTTTCAAAATGTTCAAAAAAAAAGAAGAAACTATTTTTCTGGCAAATTAAGAAATCTCATTTAAACTCGTCATATATATGTATTTCGAAACTATTCTCATTAAATTCTTTAATTAGACAAAAATTTAACAAGTTTTATCATTTTAACAAATATGCAATTTTTGTTTTCAAGTGATCCGTAAATTTAAATCGTTATTTTTTGTGTTGTTTTTAACAAGATTTACAAAATTTATTTGAATATGTTAAGCTTATATAATTTGTATATTTATATTTTTCTATATTTGTAAGTAACAATTTAAAAATTTTAAACTCATTGCCTTTTCAGTAATATAAAAAGAATGAAACACTAAGAATACATTTTCTCGAATTCAAACCTTACAAATTAAAAAATATTAGAACTAGGTATTGGAAATCAAAATTAAATTATTTTATTTAAAAATATTTTATGATATTGAACATTTTAAATTTAACATTTAACATTCTTAATTTGATTTTGAATTTAAAGGTTTGAAATTCTGCAATTTCAAGTACTAGAATCATATATAACAATCTTATTTTCTATTCTTTATTTTTAGTTTTCAATAATATCTTAATCATCACATTTTTGGTAAAATATTTAACAAAATAAATTTTTCAATATTTAAAAATATTTCAAACCTGAAAAAGCATAAATTTTCCTAGAAAAGAAAAAAACTCTTTTCCTTTTTTTGGGGCAAAAATAAAAAAGAGGAATGAAATATGAGAAGACAAACAACTAAATTCAATTCCTTATCTTTTTTATTTCTTTCGTCTTCTTTATTTCTAAAAAAAAACTAAAAAAAAATTTAAAAGAATTATTTTCTTTTGCTTTTTACAGTTTGCAGTAGAAAAATTTTGTGGTGGTTGTCCAAATTTTTTCCTCAGATTCTTGGTTTTATTTTCAGGAATTCTGCTCATTGAATTTGATTATATTTAGTTCGATTTGATTTCAAAGAAAACAGCAAAAAATGGTTTAATTGAATCATTTCTTTTATTTTAAATTTAAAAAATAATGATTATTATGAAGCGATACAAATTAGGTTTTTCTAATCAGTTTTCATGTTAAATTATAATTTTTGTTATGAAATAGCAATTTAAGACTATAAAATTTCCGAAAGTTTTACCTTGAAACACACAATTTAGTTTTCAATTTCAAATTGTACAATTTAAATTATTGAGTTTTGAGCGCTTTAAATTTTAAAGCGTACAATTTCAAATCCTTTAAATTTTAAATAATTTAAATTTTTAAATTTTAATCTGAAGAGATTTCATTTTTAATATTTCAAAATTGTTTTTTTTTTCGAAATTTGAATCTGAAATCATCAAATATTATAAAGTAAACAATTTGAAACTTAATTGTTTGACATAGAGCGCTTTGAATTGTTAAAATTTTTAATGTTTTAATTTTTTTAATGTTTAACTTATAAGCCAAATTTTTCAATTTTTATGTATAAATAATAATTGAGCACTTACTATTAGTAGAAAAATTTGAGTAATTTTAAGAGATATGTAGAAATTTTAAAAAGATTCAAAATTAATTTAAAACTTGAAAGTATATCAAGTAATTTAAACTAAGTGTGTGGATATTTTTTTCGAAACTTTTAAAAATATCTTAAAATTAATAGAATTTTTTCCAAGATGTTTAGAAAATTCTGCAAATTTAAAAAGAAATATATGAAAAATCTTTCAGGGTCTTTTTGGAAAATTTTGGAAATCTTTTAAAATCTTGTTTAATATTCTGTTAAGAAAATTTTCCAGTACACAAAATAACTCTTTCAATTAAATTATAAATATAATTTATAAATCCAAAATTAAAGGATATTTATTTACTTTCGCAGGATTTTCTAAAAGTTCTAAGCAAATTCAAATGTTAAATCTGAAAAAATTTTCAACGAACTCTAGATTTCTGAAGATTAAAAAAAAATTTTTTTTAAGGATGCTTAAAGTATTTAAAATGAAAATAATTTAGCTTCTAATTTAAGAACTTTTAAGTTAAAAAAATTTGAATTTTTAATGTTTCTAGTCTAAAATAACTTAATAATATAATTTTAAAATTTTTTAAATTTCATTGATTGATTCTTTAATTTAGACTGCTGCAAATTTTAACGTAGATTTATATCTTCGGAACTTAATCTAAGTCTTTGAACTCTATAAATTATAAATGTAAAAAAAAATTTAAATTTTGCAGTTTAAATTCAATAAGCTTTATATTATTCAGTTTTTAAAATTTTATTGACCAGGAAAAATATTTGCGAAGCAGGAAAAAATCAATTATTAGTTCAAAAAATATTAAAATTTAATATTGAAAAATCTGTTTAATAATTTATTTTCAAATTTTTTATATTGTAGGTTTTGAAAATAAAAATCCAGATAAATGAACGCGTGCCTAAATTTGCTATTAGGTATATTAATGTAAAAAAAAATCTAAATCTCTTTTTCAGAAAAGTCATTCGCGCCTATCAAGACAGTTGGGACAATAGATGTAGAATTCTCTTTTGTTGTATGGGCAATTCAGATAGAAACCGAGTAAGTTATTTTCATTTCAAATTTTCTATTCGATTTTCAAAATTTTTGATAAATATTGACGAAAGTTGTTTTTTAAATTTCAGAATTCCTTTGCAGATATAGCCAAACTACTGAGCGATTTTTTTAGGGATTTGGACGTCGTCCCGTCTGACGTTGTGGCGGGCTTAGTATTATTGCGGAGGTTTCAAAAGATCGAACGGGAGTTGATTTTGAAGCAGGGAAAAAATGACATCTACGAATTTTTATCGGGCGTGCCCATAACACCCCGTACAAAGTTCCTCACCTTTACGGAAGATGGCGATTCTGAACAATTTCAGTCTGCCATTCATTATATGTATTTCGCTCTAGCAGCTTATGGATGGCCTCTTTTCCTTGTAAATCACTCGACAGGACTTTGTCAACTAGGCACAAGGTAATTAAATCTATTTTTAAAAATAACCATAAAAATAGTGCAGTGGGCGATGCCCATTTGATTTCTGCTATTTTTCCTGTGCCTTCCCCTCACGCAGCTGAGCGACCGCCAGACTGTCCAGACTTTATTCTTAACGAGGAATAAAGTACCATGAATATAAAATTTTTACTTTGCAATTAGTGAAAGAGTATTTTTTTTAATGGTTTTTTTAATGGTCAAACTATTGAGCCAAATAATATATCGCTAGTTAAGTAGGAACCAGGTAATTAATTATATTTTTCAAAATAACCATAGAAATAGTCCAGTGGGCGATGCCCATTTGATTTGTGCTATTTTTCCTGTGCCTTCCCCTCACGCAGCTGAGCGACCGCCAGACTGTCCAGACTTTATTCTTAACGAGGAAT
>JAAAKG020157874.1:0-16795 GCA_010014905.2 Druon quercuslanigerum | reverse complement strand
TGTCAGCTTATGGAGAAATAAAACAAATCCTTTGCGAAGTAGGCACTAGGTAATAATTTAATTCATAAAAAATAACCCCTCAAATAGTGTAATGGGCCTCTCACGCAGCTGAGTGACCGCCAGACTGTTCACGCTTTATTTTTAATGAGGAATAAAGTACTTAACATAAAAAATTTCCAAGTAAAAAGTGTTACAGTCCAGCCTCTAAACAATACCGCTATCAATAGTGCCGTTTATCCTAATCTGAGCTCGGTTTCTACCTCCACTCCTACGCTTTCCTATACTCGCCTTAAGTTCGGATCCGTCTTTCTCAATAAAGCCGCGCGAGGGTACATGTATTTACACTTTTACGCCTAAGCGAGGCAATAATGCCAGCGCGGCACTATTGAGAAAGGGCTTCCGAAATTCGAGCGGCCTCGAGAAGCTGACAGTGGTAGAGGAACCATATTCCAAGAAAAGTTATTCCCCTACAAGCCTAATCGCGGCACTATTGAGAAGGTGGACTCTATTCAAAATTTTATTAAATTATAACAAAATATTAATATAGCTTTTCTATTAATTAAGTTTAGAGCCCTCAAGGCTCCAGGTAATTATTTCAGTCCTGAACAATAACAATTGAAATAATGTAATTGGCGATGCCCATTTTATCGCCATCTACTTGTGGCTACCCCTCACGCAGATCTGAAATCTTCTTTATTTACTAGACTTTTATACGCACATGCTAACCTTTGTATTAAATTTATTTTAATTATTATTTTAATTTATTAAAATAAATATTTGGATAACATTTAAAAATCTGATGTGATTGTGGTAGAGTTATTTTAAACAAAATACACATTTATTATATAAAGTATAGCCAGTTTTTAATTACGTAACCTTAAAGTAAATAATCAATGTTTGTTACTAAATTAAATGTGAACAAAACATTGTTTTTATCGCAAAATTAATAAAATATTTATTTTTTATATTTGAACTTTCATATTTAAACAGTTGATTTGTGTATAACTTTTCAAACTACCTGAAATATTTCTGAAAAGTATATTTAATTAATTATCTTTTAAACTAATTTCATAAAAATTAAAAATAAGTAAATAAAATTTTAAAAACTGAAGTCAGAGACTCATTCCGCAAAACCAGATACATTGAAAAAATTATCTAATTGGAAAAGAGATATTTTAAATATAAAGAAACTTTTATTATACAAATTATAGCAAATATTTGACCACATAACCTCAAAGCAAACACATGGAAATCTCGATTTAATCGCTCTCGGTTTAACCAGCGCCTGTCGCGTTTAGCACGTTCGATAAAATTAGGAATTTACTTTTTTCTTTTTGTAGATTTTAAAGTATTTCACGCGAGATTTCACTTTTCTTAGGAAATTTCCTAAATTTTCGCAATACATACAGGAGAATATTATGCAACAACCATACAGTTTTTAACTCAATTTTGAGTATGTGAAGTTAGAAATTATCTACTGAAAACAGTACCTTTTACAAGGGTCCCGTATCAAAACGAGTTACATTTCTACACTTTTAATTGTAGCATCTAAACAGTTCTTACTATTTAGGATAGAAATTAGAGATGGATAGAAGAAGATAAACGAAAAATGTTACAAAAGTTGCAATTTTTTCTTGAGTTTACTATCAGAGATGTAACTGTCCAAAGAATAATATTTTTATTCACGCGCAAGGAAGTACTGACGATGTGGCAACACTGTTTGCCTTTTTAATGAAGCCGCTTGTCAAAGCCACGTACGCGAGTAGCTAGCCATAGCCACTAAACTGAGTGCGGTGTTGCCGCGCTCATTTCTTGACTAGTATGCTATGTGTACGTATCTTATAGGTTTGTTTTTGGCATGAAGTAATACTAAGGAGTGGTATCTCCCTATGCGTTTGGCTGGCAGAGGGGGGACAAAAACACCTCCAAGAATTATGACCAGTTTACAAAGCGTAAGAACGCTAACAGCGCGTTTTAATATATAGCATAGAGGGGGAATATCACGTGACATTAAAACATCAACGCGCATGACAAAAATTTAGAAACGTTCTTACGCTTCGTCATAATTCTTGGAGTTGTTTTTGTCCTACCCCCACTTACGGAGTTTCTACTCCTTACTATTACTTCGTGGTTTGTGGCTACAACGAGAGTGCACAAACCAGAGGGATATTACAAATAGAATGGGCGCGCATAAAAGTGGGAGAATTCGGCCTTTAGAAAGAGAGAGAAGATGTTTCATGTATTGCTGTCTCTGTCTACTGGCGCATGCGCGTTGATTATATTTTGTGTTAGAGCATGAAGACATGAATCGAAACCGAGTCGGACCTTTCCTGCAATATTTTTGTTAAACATAATCTGATGCAATGAAAACATTTAAAACAAATTTACATTTCTTACGTAATATTCAACCGATGTAGGTTATGCTTATCTACAAATCACATTGGGCAAATCTAATATTTATTTACAGACGTACAGGTTGGGTACACATTTTGCCGTTGCCCGTTGAATCAGAGTCACGCATGCGCAGTCGCAACGAAAGAGAGATAGAAATACACAAATGATTCTCTTTCTCTTTTCATTCACAAGACGCTACGACCTATAGGCATGCCTACTCTATCTGTAATATCTCTATGGTACAAACCCAATCAAAATTCTTGAAGAAAGGTTAGGAGAAACGGAATGGCGTTTTGGATTGGCCTGAGTTTAAACTTTTGTACGAATTTCGTGCGCGATGAATTGCCGTAATTTTAAAACAAGATGTTACCCTGCGAGTAAAAAAAATGGCCGCTACCAGAATAACTGCTAATGGAGATTAGCTGTTATTGTCTGAAGGATTCTGAATTTAATTTCTTCACTTTGAATCTTTTCCAGACTGAGGTGCTGCTGTTTTCCATGTAAAAGAGAAGAAGACGAAGCAATCGTGGTTGAAGACAACTGCTGCCAGTGTAATTATGCAGCTCTTAGACGATTGGTGGAAATCGGAGAGGTTGAGGTCATATATGCCACGTTTCACGTCGACGTTGGCGAGACTCCATTTTTTGTCGCCCTAGATTACACGAGAAAAAAGGTGCGTGTCAGCACACAAGTCTCCGCGAAACACTGTCCAATTTAACCCAGAACATCTATTTCAATCTTGACCTTCTTCTTGATAAGAAAATATCGGAATCCTAATTTTTCTTGCGCTGTTTTTTCATTAAGTATAAAATACAACCGAATTTCGGTTTAGCCAGTGTCGGGGTTGGCCCTTTTAGCAAATTGGAATGCATAATATTACGCAATCTCCACATGTGAGTAATCCCGCACTCCGCCTTGCCTAGCAGCATCAGTCATTTTTATACAAAATACCATTTTTGAATAACGATTTTGTTTTTTTTTTTTTTAGTTCATTTGGTTTTAGAATTATATAAATATAATTTTAATTTGTAATTAAGAAAATGAATTCCTAGCGAATGATTTAATATATTATCGATATTTCAAGCAAAAAACATTTCTATTTCAAATCTTAAATAGATGAATTCATTTAAGAAAGGCGAATTTTCAAGAAAATATTTTGAATCCTCAAGCAAAACTGATCCATTTTCAATTTTATAGAAAATAATTTAATTTTTTAACACATAAATATACATTTTCACCTAAATTTAATTTTTAACCAATTAGTTAAATTCTCAACCAAACAGATAAATTTTATTCCAAGAAGATTAATTTTCAACTAAATTGTCTTTCAATCCAAGAAAATAATTTTGAGCGAAAATGATTAATGGCAAACCAACAAACTGATTTTTTAACAAACTAATTGAATTTTCAGCCAAAAAAGATGAATTCCCCACGAATAATTTAATTATTGATATTTGAACTAAAATAAAATTTAGTTCTAAATCAAAAATCTTTGAAGTCAAGAAAGAATAAACATTTCAATGAAATTATAATTTGAAGGGAAAAATAATTTTTAATGCAAAATATAATTTTCGAATAGCTATTTATTTTTAAGTATTTAGAAAATTTGTGAGAATTTTTCGTTTTCACTGAATTCTACAAATTATAGGAAAATTGCAAGCCAGTTTCGAAGATATTTAGGAAATTAAAAATTTTTTAATGTGTTTAAAAATATTTTATAAATTTATTTTATGTTGTGTAGATTCTGCACTGACATATATAATACATAAATTTTGAAAAAATTTTCAAAATAAAAAAACTACCTTAAAATCTTACAGTTTCGGAAACCATTTGAAACGTTTGGAAATATTTTTGAATTTTCTCGTAAAATTTTTTTTTAGAAATAAAAAAATCCTATTAAGTTTTCCCTGAAACCTTAAGAATTTTTTTTTTATTTTAAAATCTTTTAGAATTATCAAAAAACTTCTTTTTCCGAAATCTTTAAAATCTACATATATTTTTTAATTTGTTAAAAACTTTTTAATATTTAAATTATTTTTTCATCTCTTAAAATCTTGTGAAACATCTATATATTTTTGGAAATAATTCAAAGTTATGCTAAAATTTGTTTAAATACTGCAAAATTTTTTTAAATTTCGTAAAATCTTTCAGACTCTTTTGCAAGATATTCATAATCCTTCAAAACTTAAAAATAATTTTTTTTTAGATTATATACAATTTTTTAGGGATCCTAAGAAAGTTGTTAAGTTTCGTTTGTAAGTTTTCAAAATTCTTAAAAAGCTTCCAAATTTTTTGTTCGAACTCTTCAAAAAGTGTTCATATTGCTTACAAAAATTGGAAAATGTTGCTTTCAAACCTTCTGCATTATTTTTTTTAATTTTCGGAAACCATTTGAAACGCTTTGAAATCTTTTTGAATTTTCTCGTAAAATTTATTTTTAGAAATAAAAAAAACTCTATTAAGTTTTTCCTTAAATCTTAAGGAAATTTATTTTTTTTATTTTAAAATCTTTTAAAGTTCTCAAAAGCTTCTTTGTTCGAAATCTTCAAACTGGACATATAGTTACAAAAAACTAAAGAATAATTTTTTTTAGATAAAAACTACATCTTTTTAAAATTTCCCCCTGTTTGCCACTTATCTCATCTCGAATCTCGTCTTGTCTCGAGTCGCGAATCTCCTCTCGGCTCATATCTTATCTTGCGTCTCGATTCTAATCTTGTTTCGAATATCGCCTTGACCCGAACCTCGTCTTGACCGTCGTCTCGAGTCTATTCTCGAATCTCGACTCGAATCTCGATTATTGTAAAGAAAGTACGACGAACGGACACCTGACCAAAAAACTGACTAAAGATTTTAAGAAAAAGGATAATAATTAAAAAATTTAATTTAATTATTAAAGGAATACTTTGAGTAGGAATGTTTAAATTAAAAAAACACTAGTAAGATTCGTTTTTTTCTAAATTTTTGTAGGTGGTTGTCAGTATCCGAGGAACTTTGAGCCTGAAAGATGTAATGACAGATTTAAATGCCGAGGGTGAAGTTTTGCCATTGACACCTCCTAGAGAAGACTGGCTAGGTCACAAAGGAATGGTTCAAGCTGCTGAGTATATTCGAAAGAAAATACACGAGGAGGGAATTATTGCAAAAGCCTTAGCAAAAGTGAGTATTGTATTTCAAAATATTTATTTAAAAAACAATTTAAAAGCTTTTTAGTTTATGCAGGCCTCGAACTCACAAGACTATTAACTTAACCACTTTCTTAACATTGCAATTATTTTACTAATATTTTTAAACAAATTAGTCAAAGTAGACGCCCGCTTGAATTTCTCAAATGAGTCCACGGCCTGAGGGTGATAAGGTTAACCAACCATTTCTGGGAAAACGTAAAAAGTATGCCCAATACTGGGATAATAATAAATAACATTGAGTATCTTTTATAGTCCAACATAAATTATAAAAGTAAAATTGTTCTAAAATTTTTGAAGCTCTTTTTAATTTTCTACCAGTATTTATTTTTTTTATGACAAGCTATACATTTAGTAAAGAATAATAAAAAATACTCTCCAAACTCTGGAAATCCTGCCAGTATTTTTAATTAAATGTCGCAGGATTATCTACCTTCAAATTTTGCCAACTGCCCCAGATAACAATTCGTGCGCGCACGTCTCACGCACGTCGATCCGCGCACGAGACACTTTCAAGAATGCACTGCATCTAAGAGCATTCTGTGGATGCGCCTTTAGTGCGTGCACAATGCGTCGCTAATGCACGGTAGTACAACCTCCATGAATTTTTTGAACAGATATTTGCTGCACCAACAGAGCCATCTTCAGTTGGACTCCAGAAAACATTCCCCTCCCTCTCTGCCCACAACACTGCCCGCGAAAATTTAAAACAGTTCTTCGAATTGTTTTCCTTTTCTTACAATATTATTCAATTATTTATATTAAATTTATGAAGACTTATCAATAAAATTAAAAAATATTCATATGAATAAGTAAATGGTATAGTAAAAGAAGGAAAACATTTCGAAAAATTATTACAAATTTTCACATCTTCCACATAAAAAGCAATGTCGGAAAATTTAATAAAAATGTTTTTATGTAAACATGAATTGAATAATTCTGTTTAGCGAAAATTTTGAATGATATAGATTTTAAAAAAGTTTTATTTTAAAAGCTTAATTTGAAGTAGTAAGATTTTAAAACGTCTCGAAAAAGAATCTGGAAGATTTTTAAACTAAGAACTAACTAACTAAACTATTACCAAAGATATTTAGGAGTTTTAAAAAGATTCAAAAATAACTTTAAATCTTGAGAAAATTTCAACTAAAAAATTTCATGACATTTAGGCTTCACCATTCATAATAAAAATATGCTTTTTAAGAATTTAGACAGGATTCAACAGAATTCAATTTTTTTTAAGATTTGTTGGAAAATTTTTAATGTTTTTTGTTGTTGTAAATGTGAATTTTAGGAAAAAAGGCTTCAAATTATTTCCTCAAATTTCGAAAAATAATGAAGAAAATTTTAAACATTCAGTTTTGCAAGATGGAAAAATTTTATTAACAAAATCAAGTAAGTTAAAGAGGTATTAAGAATTTTAAAAATATACAGGAATAGTTTAAATCTTAAGAAGATTAAAAAAAAATTGTTAACAAAATGTTAATTTTTAAAGATTTAGACTAAAAAATCGAATCTTTTTAAGAATTTTTAAAAGTTTTAAAAAGATGAAACACTTTTCTTAAAATAATATAAATAAAATCTTTATTTAAAGATTATAGATTTTGCAGCAAAATTTAAAAATATTTCAAAAAGTTTCAAAAGATTTATGAAAATATCGAAAAAGATGTGGAAGATTTTAAAGCAACTTTGTTTATTTTTAAAGATTTTCGTAAATTTAGGATCAGTATTTTTTACATTCAGAATCAATACTTTTTGTACGCATAATAATTGACTGATTTTGTTCAATTAGTTTTAATAATATTGTAAGGTTATGAGTTCGATAATAAATAAATAAATTTTACACATCTAATTTTTGTATTGATAAAAGCAAAACCTAACCAAAAAAAGAAAAACCTTTATCTTTGACCTCAGACAATTGAATCCCTCTCGGCAAATGGTTCCTTTTCCCTATTAGTTATGTCATAATTTTCCATTTCTGAAATAAAACTTTCAAATTCAATCTTTTTCGTACTTTATTTTATTAGAAATAAACAATTTCAAGACACTCTTTGCACGCGCACGGCGTGCCTGCGCCATGCGCGCATGGTGCTCTAGAATTGTTATCTGGATTGCTCAGGTAAGTAATGTCGCAGTAACTTATAAATTTAATTTTTCAATAAAGATTACTAAGTATGCATTATAAATATTAATAAGATTAATGCTATTGATTCCAACTCGCTAATTTTATTAAAAAATTAAATTATTAGTTACTATTAAATTGGAGGTTTCAATAGACTACTTTGAAGAAAGTTTTTAGAATAAATTTAAAAAAATATAAAATTTTTAGTCAAAAAATCAATTTAAAAAAAATAGAATTGTAGAATATTAGAAAATAAAAATTTTTTTTATTAGAACTTTTTTATCAAACGTTTATTTTTAACAATAAACGCGAAAAGTCGAATGAAAGTTTCTCCCTGATTTAATTAAGTTTTACACTTAAATCCTTCACATTATCGCCTTTTCTCGTTTTGCAGTTAAATAGTATGAAACAATAAGCAATTTTTAACTTTCCCATGAATTCACAGGAATCGCTATAGTATTGTTAAAAAGTTCTATTGTTATTAAAAAAGTTCTTTTATTATTAAAAATAAACATTAAACAAAAAAATTCTAATAGGGTCGGCCTGATTCTTGCACCCGGCGGCTCAATTAAAAGTAAATTGTGCCATTTTATTTTGATAAACCCCATTGAGTATTGCCTTCTTTGGTGTCCCACTGAAGGATATGCCTCAAAATTCTTGTCCCACTAATGGGTGATCTGACTATCTTAAAAAAAGATCCATTTATAATAACTAAATATAAAATTAATCATGTATTTTTTGTTATAATCAATCAAACAATATCTTAAACACTTATTATAATGGTATAACTATCTGTAGTATTTTTTTCTAATTTTTTATTTCAACTTGAAATTTTCTCTTTCAATTAAAGGATCCCTCCCGAGGTACTCACGACTTTGGACTGGTGTTAGTCGGCCATTCGCTGGGAGCCGGAACAGCCGCAATATTAGCAATTTTGTTGAGACAAACTTATCCTGACTTGGTTTGCTTTTCTTTTGCACCACCCGGTGGTCTTCTGAGCATGCCTGCGCAGCAGTATTCTCAGGAGTTCATTACGTCCGTAGTTGTAGGAAAAGACGTAATTCCAAGGATAGGACTTCGACAAATGGAAAGCCTGAGGGCGGACCTGATTAACGCCATCAAGAGAAGCGTAGACCCTAAGGTATGTATTTTTAATGATGGTACGCTTGATCGAAATTGTTGTGAATTAGTAGATTTGAATTTTGGCGGGCGAATTTCAAAATAAAGTAGAAGCGACGTTAGCGCCATCTGTAACGGAAAAAGGGCGTAGTTTAGACTAGAGAGAGAGGAATGAGAGGCAAGCTGAGTCTGGAACGAACGTAGCTTCAATAAAAACGTGTGCAGTATTTCCTTATAATAAACTTTTTAATTACTAGAGAACATCATATCCCATTTGTGGTTTAAAGTTAAAAAGAATGGCAAAAAAATAAATAAAAGTAGGCTACGTACGCCTAAAAAAAAGGATTTAGTATTTGAGAAGATTTCAACGCAAAGGGGTTTATCAGATTTTACGGGATTTTAGAGGATTTTACTGATTCATTGTCGGTTGGATACTTTTTTTTTAAATTTGTGTTACTATTAACACTATTTTCAATTTATAAAATGTCTCCCAGGTCGGGTCTGATGTTAGAATCATTTTCAGAAAAACTTAGATCTGGGAAATATTTTCTTGTATTCTCAAAGAGCCTAATTCGCATTTTTAGTGGAAAACAATAACGTGTTCCGTCATGTGTTGTGGATGTGGTTCAATTCCAACGTCAGCAGCTAATTTAGAGGCGGGAGGTTGCATCAGCGAATATCAGCGAGATAAGGATCTGGCGAGATCCCAAACAGTGGTCTCCGGTGATTCTAGTGTCGCATTAACACTTCACCGACCTCTATACCCACCCGGCAGAATCATCCATGTCGTAAGACGACATCCAAACAAGCACGAGTGAGTTTCAATTTTCTTTACTTTTTAGATTTTTTTAACGACCCTATTTCGCCCCTAAATATTGTATAGAGTATATTTACTCCTCTTATTTACTCTCATTCCCCCTCCTCCCGCCTTAACACTCACTCCTATTTCCTTCCTTTATTTCCCCTTACGTCTTACCAGTCCCCTTTCTATTCTAGCTCCTACTTTCTCTTCACCCACTTCTTCTTTTTCCTCGACTTATCTCGTCTGCCCTTCTATATCACCCATTCTCTCCTCCTCCCCTTCTCTCCATCCACCGTCTCGTCGTCACATCACTCTTTTTTCTCCCCCTCTAACTCCACCTTACGTATCATTCCCTCCTATCCTTCTCCTTCTTTTCCCTCCTCCGCCTCCTCCCGTTTCTTCCTGCCCCTTACCCTTGAAGTTTCACAACGAGAGTCCTTTAAATAAATTCTATCAATGTGGTTAGTTTTTTGATTCAAATTTTGGTATTTGGTTGTTAATATGTGGTTAAATGATATCAGAAAGTTTACTTTTAATTGTAAAGACAAGAGAAAACTTCAGTTTTTTACATATTTTTTTTATTGTTAGATAGAGATCTTTTTTGTGTGGTAAAATTACTACTTTGGAGTAATCGATAGACTTAAAACATCCACAAATTAATACAGAGAATAAAAAAATCCTAAACACAGGTTTATGTAACGACTCTACAAAGTTTGATCATAAATCTAACTTTAATTCTAAAATAAAACATTATTGACACTTTCAAGAAATTTAAGTAAACTATGAAACTTATCAATTTTATTAGTTCCTATCCTATATTTTGGAGCAGACCACAACCATGTGATTCTGCTTCATCTTTTTTCAAAATTTTTCACTTTTATAATAAATACAATAGTTTAAGTTTAAAATCACCAACAAAAATGTAACCCAGTATTTAAAATTTATCAAGATCACTTTAAAGAACTTTCATATCACTTTCAAAAATATTATCTAGGCTCATCTCATTTTTGAACTAAAGAAACATTTTTATTTTAACATCTTCTGAAAATTTGAATGTGTTATAAATTTCTTGTAAGTACCATTTTATAAAATAATTCGTAATCAAAAATTAACTATACCCTCACTTTTAATATATTTCTTTACTTTGAAACAGATTGTAAAGTTATAACCTCTAAAATGTAGAGAATCTCTGAAAACAAGTATGTACAAAAACATATTTTTAAATTACTATTTACGCTACTTGCGTTAAGTTTTTAATTAAAACTTTTCCGTTGTTAGAAATTTATATAGGGAAAATTACAATTACTTGTATTATTTTTACTTTCATATTAGTTATAGTCCTGAAGAGGCCATGATTCAGGAAGAAATGCATTGAAGGTTCAATTATCAAACAAGGACTTCTTTATTTCAAAACTTTTAAATTGCAAGACCAAAGGCCAAACCCGCAAAATATCTATACTTTGATGAAGTCTAAAATACTAATAAAAACATGCTGCAGCCAATTCCCTACCTCTATTATCCTCCCCGTGCTCTCTCACCCGATCCTCTGCTTTAAAGTTTTCCAACTCCTTGCTCGCTTTCGTTTCCTATCGACTTACCACGTCCTCCCCTGTAACTTCCCGAATTGTATTCCCTTCATTTGCTATCCTCCCCTGCGGGTCTCGTCCTTAATCTTTTATTTCATGTATTCCTTCCTTTTCATAGGGTATTGCCCTCTCTATAACCCCACTCCTTCCCTGCAATTGTACTCCAGATTTCTAAGCAAGGTTATCTTCCCTCGTTTCCCCTCTCTTCTTATTTACCTACTCCTTTCTTCTCAGCAGTTTTCCTTGTGTCATCGCCCTCACCACCATTCCCTCATTTTATTTCCCCTTCCTTCCCATTGTCCCGTCTTCCTGTGCATTCTTCCCAATTCTTTCTACCCCTCGCCACCTCTCGACTAATTTCGTAGACCCTCTATCTCCCTCATTTCCTTTCCTACTTCCCCTTTTTTCCCTACTCCCATCGTCCTACCCATTCTTTCCCCTACCATCATATCATCTCATCTCGACGGATCACAGTGGGAAAATAATGACTTTTTTAGTTAAAAATAACTTACAGCCTGCAAATATTGACCACCTTGGAAAACAACATTTATTATTAATAAAGTTAGATGTAGAATGTGATATACTTCAGACCAGATAAAGGACCGTGATGGTGTGCAGAAGGTCTTTTATTCAATTTTTTTGTCGACATTTCAAGAGTCAAATGCTCTCTTTTTCAGTGAAAGAGGAATCTAATGTCAAATTATAAGTCCTTATACTTATCAAAGAGGAAGTCAATGTTCTTAAAAAATTTGCATCTCAAATTTGTTCTATGAAAAACGAATCATATACGATAAGAAGTAAAATTAGACAGTATTTAAATTTTATCATGTTTAAAAGGAAAGAGATCATCAACAATTTATCTACATTAAACAATTATTAACCCAACTTTTTAATTTAAATTTGAAAGAGGAAACAGAAAGCATGTTCTGCTTCATATTGACTTAAAAGAACAGTGTCGTAGTAACAGTCAGAAATATAATGTTCCTTCAATTGAAAATTATCCAGATTTTAGAGACTCAAGGTAAAAGTTATTGGTAGTATAATTAATTTATATGAGCGCATCATTTCTTCAGTTTGGACCTTTGGTTTGTGTCGTAAAAAGTTTCTGGTATTGAAAGGTCCACAAATAAGTTAATGAGTTAAATATAAACAATATATAATCGGAAATGTTTGAGACCTCGTATGCCCTTTTCAAGCCTGTCAAAAATAATAAATTATTGTAATAAATAAAGTTGTATATAGGAAACAAAAATACCGAGACATGGAAAACAAAAATTTTTTGGAGCAATTAAAAATAACATATGTTTGAAAATGTATGTTATCTTTAAAGACCATTATTTCAGTGTGTATAATAAATTGAGTAGTAGTTTTTAAAATTATAAATCAAATTTTTTACCTGTAAAAACACTAGTTAAGAATGATGAAAAAGAGCGACATAAAATATTCCGATGTTTATTAACGAGAAGACAGTGAGAATGTTTGGGAAAATATATCAACTCGTAAATAACTTCAGCTCGACTCTTAAATTAATGTTAGTGTAAGCTAACAGTAAAATTACTGCGTGAAAGGAAAGAAAAATAAAAGTATTAAAGTTACAGTTTGATGGCAACAATTTTGTTAGAGGTTATCTTATGTGAAATATGTATATAAATTTGAATGAAAATGGTTACCATACCAAGAATTGAGTACGTAAACATTATTTACAGTTTAGTGTTTCCCATATTTAAAATAATTATGATATAACTTTGAACATTTTTGTTGATTTTGACGAAAAAAGATACAAATAAAACAGAACTCACAAGAAAATAAAACATCCTCTCGGGCTTCAGAAGCTCCACTAGTGTTTCGAAAGTCATCTCTTGGCTGGCGGGTTAGTAAGTGTTCTCGAAACTACTCAGAACTGACAGTAATTGAAAAATATATATATTTTAACCCTCGAGTTACAAGAAGCCCCTAAAAGTAGGCAAAAGGAGTATCTCTAGTGTAGTCTTTCTGAAAAGCAGCATCCCACAGGAGAAACTCTATAGCGCAGACTCCAGCAACTCCCTCTTCGACGACGTTCCGTTCGATCGAGAAGGGGCAACCGAAGTGAAACTATAAAAAGAGCAACCCAGCCGTAAAACGTCTGTCTGGATCTTGTAACTGAAAAGCATAAGTCGCAGAGGGAAATTGGTAGGAGAAGCCCAGAGACTAAAAACCTCTGGCCCTTGCCCGATAATTTTACTCTAAGTGGGAAGAATCCCAAATTTTTGGTTAATAACCTGGCATTTTGGAATTCTACTCGGCTAAGTTCTCCCCACGAGAGCCCAGTTGGATAGTATCCTCTGAAGCTGTCTATAAAAAAATTATTTTGTTTTATTTTTTATATCAGGGGCTGTCCATAAATTACGTAACGCGTTTTTTTGTTTATATCGTTGTATCCCTTTTGGCTGCGAGGCAATTTTGTTCTTGTCTTTATTTAGACAAAAGAAAAACGCGTTACGTAATTTATGGACAGCCCCTTATCGTGAATTGAAATTGAGGAAGAAAGGGAAAATTTAAAGGTTACATAAAAAACTGTAGAAATAAGACATTTTGGAGTTTTCAAATCTTAGGTTAACAGACATCTTTCCTTTTTCGATAAAATAGGATTAGTCAATCCTTTGTTGACATTTTTTGCCACAGCCAAAATTTTTGGATGTTAAAAAATCAAAATCATGTCCAGTCTCAATTCTGTGTTTTTAAAGAGAATTCATGCGATCTACATTAAAATGACGACTTTAATGTTCTTTCACCCTGCGGTGTAAAGGTCCACCAGTGTGTCTAATATAACAACAATCACAATTGAGACAAGTTTGGTTTTTTTTGGTAGGAACTTAATCTTCTTGATTGAAAATTCATCTTTTTGGATAAAAATTAAATTATTTTTATTCATAATTTTAGTGACATTTTCTTTCTTTCCTGGATGCATTTTTGTTTTAATTTCAACTATTGTGTCGAAAATTTGACTTTATGGTTTGAAAATTTATCTCTTTTTTCATTAATGTCTTCTTTTATATTAAAAATGCAACTGGAAGGTAAAAAATATTCTTTTTTGTTTCATAATTAACCTTTTCGGTTTTTAGTTCAAAAATTTATTTCCTTACTTGAAAATTTAACTATGTTGTTGAAAATTCGTTTATTTATCATTGGTATATAAGTCTTTCAATGGGAAATTTATCTGTTCAATTTTTGGTGGAAAATGTACATTTTAAAAAATAAAAATTCATATATTTTGTTAAAATATCGTTCTTTGTGGTAAAAAATGAAACCTCATGCTTAAAAATTTAACTTACTGATGGAAAACTGATGCATTTTGTTGAAAGTTTGCCTTTTTGTTGATTAATTTCACTGTTTTTTATTTAGAATTAAATTTTTTTCGATTGCAATATGAACTATTACATTTTATATTAAACATCCATATTTTCTTTAAAAAAATCAACTTCTTGGTTCAAAGCTACATTGGCAGTTTGTTTAGGTGTAATTACTGCTTTTATAAATCACGGATATTAAGTAACTTATAGAAATTTACAGTTTTAAATTAAAGTTAAAAATCATTAACCTGTTCAAATGCTGTACATTTGTACATTTTGTCTCAGATAATTTGATATTCCTGAAAGTTTCGCGTAATAGTAGGCCTAATTTAAAAAATAATAATATTGAAGGGAGATCGACATGACATCAAATGTTAGGTTAAGCTCATTGAGGGTGAATATGAATATATAAATCAGATCTCTACTTAATTTATTAAAGTCTGTCCACAGTCCATCCAATTAATCCATTTCAAACTTTAGGAAACTGCTTTTTTGCTTTCTGATACCGTTTTTGAATATTAAAAAAAATTTAGCAAATACAGTTACTTAATTTCTTTTTCAGCAACCTAATTTCGTAAATTTCAGTTGCTTTTGTACCCTAAATGTGTCGGCATTTTCCGAGCATTTCTAATAGTGTATCTATATTTTCAAGAGTTTAATGTGCCATTCTTCTACATGCTTCTTTCATTCGAAATAATCGTCACCTTTCTCAATTTCTAATTGACTTTGGGAGGAACAATCGACAATAAATTAATTCTGATGATTGTCATCCCCCTGTGATAAAAAGTGATATGCACTTTGTGCATTTATGCATTTATTCAATGTCGACCAGTGATACGAATCTTCATTTTTTCTAATCCTTGACATTTATGCCAGTCCAGTCTTTTTCCGACAGAATATGTTTAATAATTGTTTGCATCGAGAGACATCTTCGTAGCGAGCGGATTTTCTTACAGTCGTTATGTTTTTATCTCTAACAGCAATTAAAAGATGATTTTCTAGTTACAATATGCAAAACTAGTTCTTCGCGTAGGTGCTTAACTAGTTCTTCAAGAACAGTTCATAATAAGTTTAAGTATTGGGTTCAGGTTTTAACTATTTTGATAAAATTTGTGGAGCGCTTTTATCTCAAATAATTTTTTGAAGAAGAAACAGCAATCCCGTCAAACATTGTACGCTATCCAAGCAATTAACAGAATTATTATAAATATTTGTAAAATAAATATTAGGAATCATCACTTTTCACAAGTTCACATAAAACATTGACTATAAGCTGCATCAGGTGGCCGACAGAGGTCTTGCGTGTTTTCTTGTACGAGCTTAACATCTTGAATGTTCCAGTGTAACGTGAAAATATATTTAAGCCTAATATTTCAGAAAGATATATGTTGTCGTTATGTTTGGCAGTACTACCTTTTCCTTAGAACATCTCTTATTGAATATCCATTTTTCTCCGTGGTTTATCATTAACCCTGGTATATATTCTCTTCGTTTTCATTTGAAATGAAACATTGTCGTGTCAGCATTAAAACCCGATATATTTAATAGCCTTCTATTTCAACCCTTAAATTAGTTTATTATCTTGCAATATTCCACAAGTTATTTGTTTCTTGCTACAATCTTAATGCTATACTCTATTTGATCTTCAGGTACAAAAAGTAGCATTGATTTTTTCATCTCTGAAGATTTATCTTTCTACAATTGTTTCCATTCCATTAGTTTGTATGTTGAGCATTGACTGAATTACCTTTGCACCACCCACGTTGGATTCAGTTCTAAGTTTATGACATCAGCCTACTGCATTCTCAGTCATTATTTCCGTTTTCTCTAGTGAACGGTCTCAGTACCTCCAAATGATACGCCACAAGGAAAAAATCTCGATTTTCTCACCTTTGCTGGCTGCACATGTGTCTACATTTATTTTATACTAACACACGTATGCACGTCCAGGGTAAATGCCACTTCGATTTTTACTTCTCTCGTTTTATTGACTTAGGTGGGACAAGAGAGACGTCTTCGAGACCAGCAAACGAACTGGAGCGCTTTTCTGTCGGATCGCCTCTTCAACTTTAGATCCTTTATCTAAAAATATCAATTCAAATCGATAATTTTGCCAGGGGTCAAGATCTTGTAATAACCAGGGAACTGAAGCAAATCGTCTCCATTCTGAAGTGCTTTAAAGCATAGACGTATAAAGTATAGACCGCCAGTCTCTTTGATCCGCCGACGCTCCTGTTTAGAGAGAGAGAGAGAGAGAG
>JAAAKG020157863.1:0-29915 GCA_010014905.2 Druon quercuslanigerum | reverse complement strand
TTTCTGTTTACAGACATCTGGCACACTTTATGAGGCGAAGGACCAAGCAGGACATCGATACCCTGGAAACCTGCTGACACTATTATCTACTTCTTTTGTGCCTACAGTAGAAAAAAACAAAAAAAAAATAATCTGAGATAGAGATTTATTCATTTAATTGACTGTTTTAAAAAACCCACCATTGAATTTGTTGATTTTTTTTAATTTGTAAGCCTTAGTAGAGCCCTCCAGCTTCAATAGAAGTTGAGTTAGCATCCTTCGGTTTTATTTACTGCTGACACCAAAGTTATAAATATTTTCACATTTTTAAAAAATTTACTTTTAAATAAGACTTTAAGCTAACTACTCGATTTTTTTCAAAACAATTCGTGCATTTTTTCATGAAATAAGACAGTCGAAAGTTGACTCAGTTGTAAAAGGTACTTTTAACCCCGTTTTTTCACCTTCTTTGCTATTTTGCATCAAAAGTTATGGACATATCGCAGTCAAATGATACTGTACTTATTCGTAATGAAACGAAGATTAACAACATGTTTTTCATTTTTATAGGTGATTTTTTTTATTGAGTTATGCATTGTTTTGTAGAGGGGCCAGGATTTTTTAAACAGATAGTAGTCATCTGCGGAAACAGCAGCACCGCCAGCAGCTTGAAACGAATCAGCAAGGAGATCATCATCATCAGCAGTTGCCTGGATATATGTTGATGATTCATCAGTTATTGGAAAACCAACCTTTCGAAAACAGTTCTTTGTAGTTGTCGTAGTGAGAAGATTCCATGCAGTGTGTACCTAAGTTAGAGCCTGGAGAACATCGATGTTCTTAAGTTAACTAATATCTAGCTTAATTTCCAGTTGGGATATCAAGTGCTTCAAGGTGAACTGACGATAATACACTTTGAAATTTTTTATAAAACGTTGGTGAAGATGTTGCCAGACAGACGCTAAATTAGGAGTAACAACACTACTCTTACAAAATCTAATTCCACTTTAGGATGTGACGTGGCATTTTCCAAGGAAAGTAGAATTTTTCTTTCTTGCTGCTTCATTTTTCTGTAGAGTTCCATCAACCATTCCGTTATTATTTCCCGAGTCATCCAAACCTTCTTGTTATGCTTTCAGTGAACAGGAAAGTTTTTTACGCCATGTCCTTTGAAGCATCTAGGTTTAGCAGCTTTGCCGATGACAAGAGGATTTTCTTTTTCACCATTCATATTTGCAAACAGTAAAACTGACAATCTCTCTTTTGCAGTTTCACCACCAGGGCACGTTTCACCTTTCAAACACATTGTTTTTTTCGGGTAGCGCACTGTAGAAAAGTCCCAATTCATCAGCATTAAAAATATCGTCTGACATATAAACACTTATGATACTTGGCAAGTCTTTTATCCATGCGTCAACTGTATCCACATTCACAGCAGCTGATTCTCCGCAAACGGTTTTGTAGGAAATTGTATGTCTCACACAAAATTTTTCCAGCCAGCTATTAGAAGCTTTAAAATCAGAAGCTCCTGCTTATTTTGCTACTTTCAAGGAATTATTTTAAAGCAATGGACCCGATACTGGACCATTATGAGATTGTACTCTGCAAAGCAATTCGAAAACTATAATATCCACAAAGATACCAGTACAATTCAAAGAAGTTTCTCCACATTGGTTTTCGTTCCGATTGTCAAACCACATTTTACTAATTTTGTCTTATTTTTTCACTATTTTAGCTGCCTGTGTATTTCCAATATGAAATTGTTAAGCTAGTTTGCGTACTCCACATTTTTCACTCTCATAATATTCTATCACTTCCACTTTTTCCTTCAACGTTAACACTTTCCGAGATATTACAAAAGAAGACTAAACTCGCAAAAAAACTGATTACTAATATGCATCAGGCAAAGTACAGTAAATAAATGAACTGTTTGACAGGCCTGTTGACGATTTAAAATTTGCCGGTCAACAATAAAGAGGCCCTAAGTACTAGAGACGTCTAGTAACAAAACAAGTACATTTATTCCTACCCCTATGTCTGCCATCAAGCTAATGAGTCAGGTTATATTAAAACTGTCCGTCTCGTAAAGGTAAATTTAAATTTTTGCGGTTAATAATAAAGAGGCCCTAAGTGCTTGAGAGGTCTAGTAACAAAACAATTACATTTATCCCTACCCATATGTCTGCCATCAAGCTAATAAGTCAGGTTGTATTGAAACTGTCCGTACCATAGAGGGAAGTTTATATCTCGTGGGTCAACAAAAGTGTCCATGTTCGTTAGAGAGTGTCCGTTAGGAAGAGGTAGCTTAACATGGGATTTCCTATACCTTGGATCGGGGAATCACGTTAAGTGTCCGTAAAATAAGGTGGCCGCTCTGAAGAGGTGTCCGTAAGAAGAGGTTCCACTGTATTATAAAAAAATATATACCTTACATTTTCATTTTAAATTCTTGTTGCTGAGGGGCACTGATTTATTGCTTTTGTTAATTTTGAAATATTTTGTGCTTGTGAGATTTTTTATTGTTGCTTGAAACAAAGCCTTATAAAAAGAAGAAAGTTTTTGTATATCTGTTCTTTGATTGATAGTATTAGATTCGCTTGCAATGTGACTCATTTCTAGTAATATGCGATTCCTGTAATTAACAATTTTGTGGATAATTTTAGTCTGTTGAAAATTTAAGCTGTGATCTTTATACCAGGAATGTTTAATTATTGCGGTTCATTTTGAAGGTGGTTTGTGAACGTCTTTAGTGTGTTTGTGGATTCTGAATTTAATCGGACGTTTTGTTGTGCCCTTGCAGATAGTGTCACAACCAGAACAAGAAATTTTGTTAACTACATTTTTTTGATTTATAAATGCATGAAAAATCATCCATTTAAAGAAACACGAACTTATATAATACTTGAGGGTCGAAAATAATTTCCCATCAGAAATTGAATTTTAAACTAACAAGTTTAAATTTTGAGCCAAAAAATTAATTTTCAGCAAAGTAGTTAAATCCTCATTACAAAAGATAAATATTCATTTTTAAAAATTGAAAAATTAAGTTAAACTAATAACTACTCTCTAGCAAAAATAATTATATAGTTATATTTTTAGTAAAAAAAATAATTTTCAAAAATAAAAAAGAACAACAGATTTTCAACATAGATGATTTACTTTTCGATAAAATAAATTAAATTTTAAGTATAATAATGCATTTTTAATAAAAAGAAGTCAAACAAATTAAATTTTAAAGCTAAAAGGTAGATTTTCTAAAAAAAAAATCATTAACAAAGATGATTTTTAACTCAAACATATTATTTTTTAACAATAGATATAATTAAATTTTTTCAGTTTAAGCTACAAAAATATTTTTTGAGCTAAGTTATACAAATTTGTAACGAAATAGTTTATTTCAACAAAATGCATTTATGTAAAATTTAATTTGAATAATTGTTAATTTTTAAATAAAAAAAATAAAAAAAAAGGAATGAAATTTTAACCAAAATATTGATTTTCTACTAAAAAAGATTGATTCATAACGAAATACATGAAATTTTAATCAAATATAGTAAACATGATTCAATTTATTTATATTTGTCAAATATAATGATTTAATAATTTATTCTACTCGTTTTAAAATTCTTACATACTCTCATTATTAAAAAATTTGTTAATCTCGAATTTTAAATTGATTACGCTTTTAATTTTAGAAAATTAAAAACAAGGAAGGTGAATTTGCATTTTACCTGTCTTATATGCAGAGAATTCAATCAATTTGCGTATTTAGCCTATTTTTAAGTTTCAAGAAATAGCAATCTCATTGTTTTGAACTAAGTAAAATCTGTTAAGCAATCTTGTTCTTTTTTTAAACATGCTGGTTTCTCATATTTTTTATTTCAATAGCCCTTTTCAAAATTAATATTTACAGCTTAAAATAAGTTTACACCTTTTTACCAAATTATTATTTATTTAATATTAAACTACTAAATAATAAAATTAATTACCGTGAATGAATAAAATAAAATTAATAAGAATATTTGATTTTAAAAAAATTGAAATTTTTTAAAATATATTGTATTGTTTGTCTTTGTTTCCGTGCTTATTTTGTATATTTGTTTAAAATTGTTTTTCAACAATTTTTCAAAATATGTTCTCTTTTTTTAAGAATTTAACTTTTTCCTTTTTTGTAACAAAATTCCTCTTTTCCCCTTTTCTCGCTTTTTTCTTTAAATATGAACTGAGTTAATAGAACCTGAAATGGAAAATAATAGTGTGTTCCATAGGATCACCTACCTACAATTTAGCGAAATTTTTATCAAAAATTCGAAAACCTGTTTCTGGTACAACCGACTCTTTCTTTAAAGACAGTTGGGATTTTAAAGAATAAATTAATAATATTCATGTACCTAGTACCCACACATTATTATCTTTAGATGTGGTTACTATGTTTAAAAATATTTCGTTAGATTTACTTTCTGATTGCATAGAAGGATTACAAGTTTACAAAAATTTAACAAAAATAACTTATTCTGAAATTTCAATAGCTGTTAGAACAATATTTAATAATACTGTTTTTTCGTTAAACCAAAAGTTTTATAAACAAATATCAGGTTGTCCTATGGGATCTTCCTTATCTCCAGTTGCTTCCAATCTCGTTTTAGAGGATCTAGAAAATAGAGCTTTATCAAAACTAACTTTTAAACCACTTTTCTATGAAAGGTATGTGGACGATATCTTCACTATAGTTCCCACTGACAAAATTCAAGAACTAATTAATACATTCAATAGTATAGAAGAATCTTTACAGTTTACTTTTGAATTGGAAAATATTAACACCTTAAATTATTTAGATATATCAATTATAAAAACTGAAAATGGAGGTTTAATTACCAATTGGTACAAAAATTTTCATAGTCAAGGCAATATTTAAACTATAATTTATACCATCAATTTAACCAAAAGTTGGATCAATCAAAGGACTAGTACAAAGGTGCATTACACTTAGCGATTTCATATTTAGAGAAGAAAATTTAAACAAATGAAAAATTACATTACGACAAAATAATTATCTACTACCTTTAATAGAAAGTGACATCAAAGAAAGCATAAATGAAATTTACAATAGTTCCAAAAAGCAAAATAAATGGTTAGATAATTTCCAAAGAAACTGATTTACATGTTTTTTTACCATATATACAAGGTTTATCAGAGAGAATAAAAAGTGCTTTGAAAAAATTTAACAATAATCTATATTTTAGAAATAGTCATAAATTATAAAATTGTTTTTTAAACAAGAAAGATTCTGAAAAAATTTATTTCATAAAATTAAAAGGTTTCAATAAAATTTACATTGGTGAAACAAGCAGAAGGTCAAAAACAAGATTAGCTGAAAATAAAAGAGATTGCAGGATTGGCAATTTCAACTCAGGTTTGTCAAATTACTCGTAGAATTTTTATCACCTTTTTAATTTTGACTTTGATAATATAAAGAATTTATCAAAAGAAAACAACAGTTACAAACGTAGAATTTTAGAATCAATTTTCATTAATAAATATAATAACTATACCATTAATTTAAGAACAGAAACACTCAAAATAACTCAATGTTACCATATTATAGTAAATTGAATATTTCAATTCCAAAATACCTTGGCACGCTGCTTTCGTTGAAATTTAATTTAGGCCCTCTATATTGGCAACTTTGTACTATATATCCAACATCACTCATGTTTAGTTTCCTATCACCATTAGTTGGTTGTCTATCGATTGACAATTTTTCTTTCGCTCGGTTAATTTCAAAAATGAAACCCTAATTTTTTAGAGCCTCTGTCTTTTCTTGAGGTTTTTTCAAAATTAAAAAAAATATATGTATTCGGAAGTAATATCAAAACCAATTTAATCTTTTTTCATCGAACCACAATCTTGATTTCTAAAACTGTATGTAATATGAGGTAAATTGAATTTTGTTTGACAATATTTTTTTCTAAGACATTGTTAAATTTTTTAAATTAGCTAACTTTTTTATAATAATGTTGTATTAGGTATAATTTGCCTGAGGATGGCCGACAGATTGAGGTCGAAATGTCGGATTATGCCATTTTTTTAATTTTAATTCAAATATTGACAGTCTTTTTATTTTCAACTTGATCGTAAGACCAAAACAATTGAACTTTTTTAAAATTTAAAATTCTCTTATTTTTCCTGTAACCTTTTCTGATTTTCTCTGACCATTATTATTTAAGCAACATTTGCAAATTTATTGTTTTACATCCCTGAATTTACCCTATGAAATTAAATACTCTTACTTTTCTCAAAATGTTGGCTGAGTGCGTTTTTCACTCACCATGTTTCTTTAGTGCGTAAAGTTAAATTTCTAATTAAATTTCTGTACGATTATTGCGAGTTATTTGATTTAATGACGAATTTAAAAAATTATATACAAGAATGAAGCACCCCTCCCCCACCTTTCGTAATAAATCCAAACAAACTCTCTCAAAGGCTTAATCTCCCTGAAACTCTTTCGTAATTTAAGTGCTGTCTCTAAAAATTTGTATTTGCTCATTGAATTTTCTATAAATAAAACCCAAAATGACAAGCACTATCAGAAAATGGATAAATTCCATTTTATCGAACATTTTTAAAGCTGCAATTCCTCCTGGGAGCTCTCTGACGCATCTGTCATCATTTGGCTTAAAACTAGAACTATCGACTTATTAAATTTCTATGTATAAAGCCAAGAAGAAAAGTCCTATCAAAAAAAGGGCAAAAGAAAAATTGTGGATATATTTTGAAATTATTTAATTCTTCCCTTTTTTATGTATTTATTATTATTTTTTTTTTTTACTATTTTTTTATTATTTTATTTCTGTAGTACCAAAAAAACGTACCAAAGTTTGATTTTATTCGTTAATTTTTTTAAAATCGTTGTGTCAAAGAGCGAAAGGACATTCAGACAGATCCGAAGACATACTAAACAGTCGCCATCGCCAAAAATTTTTTTTGATACAGGAGTCTCAAAACGTGGGAATTCGTTGGAAAACTAAATTGTGGAATTTCGGACGATTCTAATAAATTCTTTTTCATAAATGATGACAAAGTAAAAGTTTTAAAATTAAAAAAGTTCGACTTTATTTGCTTCAATTTGCAGCTTAGTTTTGATTTCTTCAACTGAAACATTTTTCAGTTTTCAGTGACTGAAAAATGTATACTAACCCAAAAAAAACATGGAAATGTAGCATCAATAATCGCACGCCTTCAAATATAATTATTTTTATGATCATATAAATATCTTTAAAAATCTATATTTCGTTTCAAATTTTTGAATACTTTTCGAATTTTAAATTATTAAACATATTTTTAGAAGATATTTTTACCAAACCAAAGAATCTTCTTTCATCATGAAAAAGACGATTCTGTAAATTTTATTCAGAATCGTCAGTATTAGGTGATTCGAGCTAAAACTCATCATTTTTTTAATTAGCCATATAATATACGAATAAAATTTTATTTCTTAAAGAGCACCCTCATAAATCTGTTTTTAGAGTAGAAAAAACACCATTAGTTCATAATTGTGTTTTGCGAGCTTTTCGCGTTAATTATGATTTTTTGCAGTTTAAAAAAAATTATTTATAGTACATTAAATACTAATTTTTATTCATAATTGGATGTGAACATTATTTGCCTAAACCTAAAAAATACAGAAAAAGAATAAAGAAAAAGTGAGAGGTTAGTTTTGGTTGCCATTTCCCTTTATCTCTCCCCATTACCTTTTATTATTTATTTGTCTCTATTCGTCCGAAAAATATGTTGGAAAAAAATGTTTTATTGTATACCTTTTTTATGCACTATTGAATGAAAATTATTTATATGAAAATAGGGTTAATGGCAATATTAAATCATAATTTACTACTCCTTTTAGAAAATTTCTCTTAAAATAGAGTTAGAAAGTCGCTGTTTTCCCAAATTTTTATACTTATTTTTAACTTTTCAGTTAGAGCAAGAGAATAATTATTCACATTTAATGTAAATAATTCTCTGAACCATTTATGATTATTTATAACAATATTTTCTCAGGATAAATGTATATATTTGCAGTTTTTCCGATATTTAAAACTTTTTGTCCACTTTTTAGTCCAAGTTCGATGACAATTATTGAAATTTTACTAACATAATTGTTTAAGCAAATTATTGTTTTTTATAACCATCTGCAACAAATGGTCTATAACTATCTTCTCTTAGATTAATGCTAGACAGTTGCGGGGTTTTCTGAAATTTTCAGCTTTACTCAGACTATAGGTGAAAACAAGTAAAACTTTTATTAATTTTATTTTTAAACAAAAGGAATTTTTTCACACTAAATATTTATTATAGCCCGTAGAGCAGATTATAATAATATTTTTAACCTCTGTTTTATTTCACAAGAAATATGTTCACAACAAAGACAGAACTTGTTCAAATAATGAAACAGAATTATTCTAGCTAGTATCTGAAGAAAAGCCTTTTAAACAAAACAAAAACTGGTTAATACTTTTTTTTCTTTACTTTGCATTAATTAAGACCTTACTGAGTAAAAGTTAACAAAAAGAGGAACATTTAAAAAAAAAATAGTGACTTTCTAACTCTGTTAGAAGGTATTATTGCTAAAAATAATAATAAATTACTTACAGAATTCTTATTAAAATCTAATTATCAGGAGAAAGTAATATTTTATGTAATAATGCAAATTTATAATTTAAAAAAAACAAACAAAAATCATAATTCGCGCCAGAAACTCGCCAAATCCAATTTTTACTTACGATGGTTTTAAGGAACCCTATAAAACAGGCTTCTGGAGGTTATATTACAAAAATAATTTTTCATTAATTTTTTATGGGTAATTTTAAAGAGAAACTATAAGTTACAATTCGATTCAACTAATATTGCCGATTATAAATAAAATATACAAAAAGGTCTTTTTTCTTCTCGGAAATACTTGTTAAACTTCATGTGGCTTGCGGAAACTGTAATTATATTTATTTTATTTATGTGAATTTTTTTGTTTATTTGAAGAAATTGACGGGCGACATACATGAATATTTGGGGGGGGGGAATGATTGGACCACCCTAACCCCTACTTTTCCGCAAAATGCCCCATAAGTATGCGTAATAAAACCAATCCCAGTGTTGTCGATCTAGACCTACTCTTTGAGCCAGGTATTTAAAAAATGTAGGTATGGATACATGTAACCATTTTTTGTTGAATTCACTTTAAATTCAGATCATTATTTAAAAAAAAAGCTTAAATTTATAGGTATATTGTATTATTATATTTACCAACAGAACTTAGGAAGACCACTGAAGATAGCAACATATAAGCAGTAAGAATCTCCATATTCTTTTAATATTGGCAACTATGACGGAGAAAATTCTAGGTAAACTGTAACTAATGAACATTCTGATACGATTTCGTGTACTTATATACAAGGCGCCATCTGCTCTGTCATTTAAAATTAATTCATGGCATGCCTGATTGGAAAGGTTAACTTTATTGTTCTTGCGCTTTATAGGCCCATTTCCTGCAAGCATAGTATCACGGTTCATTATCATTTATACCTAAAAAGAATATCATGTAGATAGATAGATTACGCTTTAGTTTTTGGGTTGCTGGCCCTGAAAAATGTACTTCCTTACAGCTCGATGTTTGATTGAATTTGGATTAAAATTAATACTGACACACTGCATCAACGCACGCCTTAGCTATTTGTCGGAAAAAATGACTTATTAGAGAAATGTCTAAAATTCGACCAGTATAAGAAGGCCTTCGAGATCTGTTGAACTGTAAAGTTAATATTGAACTGACCGTCTAGAAACCAATGTAATTAACATCAAAGTCAGAACTTTTTGCACGTCCGTCCCATACATTACACAAAGAGAAAAGAAAAGTGCAATTAAATAATAACATTATGAAAATTATAAGCGATTAACGGATAATTTTACCTGCACAGTTTTTGCAAAAAATCTAATGGAAAAAACAAATTTGACTTAATTTTTCGTTCACGAAAGACTGACAAGTGTTCGTTGTGTACATAGCCTGTAATGTTGTGGATACAGGTCTCGATTGTACTTTAGCAAATGTTTCGATGCGCATCTGAGACATTACCGTGCTACTCGAAGCATCCAGACAGGCTGAACTTTTGGCTGCGACTGCCTTCTGACAAATACCGTAATTCTACGCCAGCTCGCTCTTATCGCTTTGGTTTTCTCGCTTCGCTTCGCATGCATATTCTGACCATGGCCATAGCCAGAAAAGTTTTTTGGGAGGGAGGTGGGGTATACGCCAGGAAAAAATTTCGAGATGGGGACTATGAAGCTACAGATAGGAGAGCATATGTATATTATGTATATTTTTCAAGAATTTGGGAGGGGGATCAAACCCGAATTATCGCCCGTTAGTTAAAACCTTGCCTCGCATTGTCAAACTCTGAATCCGCGTTAAATATCTGATACGTAGGTACATTCTAATTATTTACCATATGTATCAATGTTTCTTGGAACATTCAACAATAATGACAATTTTGACTTAGAGCTGGGAATTTTCGAACTTAATTATTATTCTGACTGGGAAGAGGAAATTTTCTAAAGAAAATGATAATTCACAGAAATAATATTTCTTAAAGTAGTCCGGATACTGGAAGAGGTAGTCAAAGCTTTGTCCATAATTTTGTTAATGAAATTTAGCAGTACATACAAAATTAAGCTAGCATAGCAACTAATAAATTGTGTATCAATAATAATAAAATGTAAATTTGAGTGTTGATTTGACTTAATCCAGAATAGTCATTTTCCACGCTTAGCAGTTGGCAGGATAACAACATGTCGAGAAAGTAAAATTAACCCACTAAAACACAGGCAACAAAATCTTTATTTGAAATTTCGAACACTTTCCGATTGCAGCAGAAGCTGCCTACCAACTATACACAATTTCACACCGTTCTTATCGTATTTTACTTTAGAATATTTTGCTACAATTAAGCTCAAAACTCCTGGAAGCAAGTACAAATGAGCAGTAATTAAAATTTTTAAATATATTTTCTGTCTCCAAAGCAGTTGTCCTAATAGTATGCAACGTATTTTAGAGCCAAAAATAACCATTTTTAGAGCTCGCAAAATGCGTCTCCATAACATCCTTTGTTTTTTTGCACGACTTTAAACAGTGATAATTCAAATTTTAACCTGGAAAAGGCACTCAAGAAGGGGATATTGTGGAAGAGGACATATTTCTCCGTAAAAAAACAACTAATTTTAAAGATTTTTTATCGGACCGATCCAATAGCCGGACTGCTTTAAACTGCTAAAACTTACTAATGTCTCTTTTCATAGGTGGGTAAAGCTCAAAGCATCACTTTTGCCAAAGAACGTCAGACCTTCGCCACCGTTGAGGGCTCATTTAAGGCTCATTTAATACCTAAAAGCCAAATTTTGGGTTCCGCATTAAAAAAAATGCATAGTACTGCCAGCTTTACGTAACGCTAACAGTACCGTGGTAGAAATATTGGTTATATCTAAATTTTTCTTTCACAGGAATTGAGGGCTGATTGAAGGCTGAATTAAAATAATTACTAAGAAAATTTACAAAAAGGTCTTTTTTCTTCTCGAAAATACTTTACCAAAAATAATTATTAATTTTATAATTATTACGCCTGAGATTTTCAAAACCATACCTTCACATTACAAAACTACCCCTTACATAAAAGTGCTAATAAACTGCACTAAATATAAACTTATCACAAAACTGAGTTCATCAGAATTCAAGGCGCATTGAAGGCTCTTGCATAACCCACGGCGCCAGTTTTCAAAAACAACCCCTATTATTTAAGGCTCATTTTAGGCTCTTTAACACCACAAAAATCAATTTGCCAATACCATCCCTTTAAATTAAAAAACTACCTATTACTTAAAAGTGCAGATAAAGTGCACTAACTATGCACTTATCCTAAAACTGAGTACATCAGAATTGAAGGCTCATTGAAGGCTCTTGCATGACCCGCGACGCCCACGGGTAGTTTTCTAATGTCAAGGGACGGTTTTGGAAAATTGATTTTTGGGGTGTTTAAGAGCCTAAAATGAGCTTGCAAGTCTGGTGTACTCAATTTTAAGATTAGTGCACATTTAATTTTTAGGTTAGTTTTTTTATGATAGCGGTTGTTTTTGAAAAATTGCGTCGTGGGTTAAGCGAGAGCCTTCCATGATCCTTTAATTCTGATATATTTAGTTTTATGATTAGTGCAAATTTAGTGCACTTTACTTGAACGAATTTCGTAGAATTTTCAAATGACCGACGCTCACAAACATAAAAAAAGAACAGATACCAGTATAACTTGACACTTTTTCAGCTTTAGTATTTTGAATAAAATTCAGTATGTTACTAACTCTCGATACGTAAAGCCATATAAGCGTATTGTTTACTTTTTAAATTTTGTCAAAGTTTTTACAGCGAAAATTAAACCTGCAGGATGGAATTCTAGGGTTTGGGTAATGGGTTTGGAGGAGGGGTGGGAGGAGGCTATACTCTTTCCATTATGTATTATATTACGATTATTTTCAAGAATTTTCCAGCTAAAAATTGCGTACAATTTTTTTAAATTTTGATTTAATAAAATTTTCAAAAGTTTTCAAATTTAATGAAATTTCAGTCATGCTGAAGACTGGTGACCTTCTCAGTATAAAAATATCAACCCAAGACGACTCTTGTTTCCACCCACCCCCCTTCCCCAACCCTTCCTTATTAATTGAAGTTTTGTGGGACGGACGTTATAACTACAGTTTCCACCATGTCAAGAATTACTACTTAACTTGGAAATGATTTTGACTCGCAAAATCACCTTATTGCATAAAGGTAGTGTTTGTGTGCATAATCTAAACAATGCATAATACAAACAATACAATAGCCTCGGAAAGGACTAAAACTTTAATTGACAAAAGGTATGCACACGAAAAATGTAAAGGTCAAGTTTCAGGCGACGAATGGAGACTGGGTGTTTGGAATGCTAGGGGGGTGAATGATTTTAAGTGAAAAGGATTAAGAGAAACTATGCACGTGAGGAAACTAGATATTTTATGTGTGCTGAAACAAAGAAAAAGGGACGTAGGAAGTAGGAATATACAAAACGGGTTGTTGAAAGGCGGATTTGAAATATCGTCCAGAGTACGCGCCAGTTGATAGCGATTCCAGAGAAGGAAAAGACTTCTTCTGGGAAACTTTAAAAGACACAATAAATATTGTCGATCAAAGTGAAAGAATAATTTTGCTAGCAGATATGAATGGATGGGTAGACATTCAAAATCAGGATACAGAAATAAGTACTAGGCAATTTTGGCGATCCAAGAATAAACTATAACAGAGATAAATTAGTTGCCTTATGCTTAGAAAAGGGAATGTTTATTACAAATTCTTGGTTTAGGCATAAAATGATTTACATGTACACCTGGTATAAAGGAAATAGCCACAGTGATGCATTGTGGAATGATGAAATTGAGGCTCCCCAAAAAGCAAAGAAAGAAGCGTACAGAAGAGCTTCGAGCGTGGTAGATCTTAGCATAGAGGAAAGAAGTAGATGTATAAATGATTACAGACACAAAAAGAGGATACTCAAGCGATTAATTTAAGATATTAAGGATAAAATAAAAGCAGAAGAAGAGAAGAAAATACAAAACAACTTTAAAGGAAGCAAGAAACTACTTTATAAAGTTATGAAGGGAAATAAAAGTACAGAATTCGTCAACATCACCACAACTGCGATGTAGAACACAATGCGTTAGAAAACTCAATTGAGGAAGTCTGGGTCACTAAAGTTAGGGATATAATCAACATACAGACACCACATTGACCTTGCGAACTGATAAATTTATGCATCGAAATAGAAGAAGTCCCAAATTATTGGAAAAAAGCGTTTATCCTACCAATATACAAAAGAAAGCGACTGCAATAATTACAGAGGGATTAGTTGAATAAATACCGTAAGTAAAATATACTCAAAAATGCTTTTTCGTAGGTTAATAAAAATATCAGAAGAAAAGATTTGGGAAGGCCAAAGTGGTTTAAGTTAAGGAAGGTCATGTACGGATCAAATATTTACCTTTTGGCAAATCATAGAAAAAAAGTTTTAGAGTGGGAGAAAAGTTTTCTGTGCATTTGTTAACCTAGAAAAAGCTTTAGAGAGGGTTGATAGAAGTAAACTTTGGGAAATCCTGAAAGAGCAGCGAGTAAATGGATCGCTTCTACAAGCTATAAGAACAATGTATACGGGTAGCAAAGCGAGTATAAGGGTAAATGGGAAATTTAGTGTCTGGTTCGATATTATGCAAGGCGTTCGAGAAGCATGCGTTATGTCTTCATGTTATGTCTTCATCATACTATTTGTGGACAAATTTATCAGAGCTGCTCTTTTCGACGAAGAAGATGTGGATCTCGAAACAGTAAGGGTACGTGGGTTAGCATTCGCAGATGATATGGTTGTTATGGTAGAGTCAATTGAAGACTTGCAAAGAATGTTGAATAAACTGAATACAGGCATGAATAGTATGGGCCTCAAAATTAACGCAAATAAAATAAAAACTGTGGTGTTCGGAGAAAAGAGTGAGAAAACAATATGCAACATTGTATTAAATGATGAGAGAGTTGATCAAGTTGATAAATGCGTATACCTTGGTAGCTTTTTTACTAGGGACGGGAAGATGGATGAGGAGTTAGATAGACGCATAAACGAAATCAAGAAGGTTATTAGTAGAGCAGCCCCCCTTATCAGAAGTAAAAATATATTAAATAAGGCTAGAATGAAAAGAAATAATTATATATTTGTACCGACTGTACTATACGGCAGCGAGACATGGACATATGAAGAAAAAGATAAGAGTAAAATTAACGCGATCGACATGAGATTCTTGTGCATAATGAGGAAAAACTCCGTGAGTGATGGTTCGGGCATGTTGGAGAATAAAGGATGAACGACTAACGAAACAAGTGTATCAACGTAAAGTAAATGGCAGCGAGTTTAGAGGTAGACCGCGGAAAGAATGGTTGGAATGTGTGAATGAGATCCTAGTTAGAAGGAGGATAAGAATCCACAGAATCACGAGAGCCAGAACAGAAAAGTATAGCGGAAAATAGTTATTAAGAAAAGTGCCAGCAGAGCAAATGACGCCTGAAACAAAAAACCTTGGATGTTGCGGGTTGATCGTGTTATTTAAATAAATGACACGAAAATTCTGGATCAATATAAAAAATCTATAACCACTTCCTCCTAGTACTCACTTCCCTACCGAGAAGTCACGTCTACTCCGAAAAGGAAATGGCTTAATGGTGTAATAATAATAATACTAAAATCATCACTTTTAAGTAAGGAGTAGTTTTCTAATGTCACAGGATGGTTTTGGAAAATTGATTTTAGGCGCGTTGTAGAGCATGAGATAAGCTTTTAAATCTGCTTTACTTAATTTTAAGATTAGAACATATTTATTATTTAGGGTAGTTTTTTATGATAGGGGTTGTTTTTAAAAATTTGCGCCGTGGGTCATGGTAGAGTCTAAAATGGGCCTACAATTATTAAGTACCCAATTTTATGATTATTGCAAATTTAGTGCTCTTTATCAGCACTTTTAAGCAAGGGATAGTTTTCTAATGTCAATAGGATGTTTTAGAAAATCAATTTTCGGGGCGTTAAAGAGCCTTAAATAAGCCTTTAATTCTTTGTTCTCAATTTTAAGATCAGTGCAATTGTAATTTTTAGGGTAGTGTTTTATGGTAGGCGTTGTTTTTAAAAAATTGCGCCGTGGGTCATGCAAGAGCCTTCAATGAGCCTTCAATTCTGATGTACTCAGTTTTATGATTAGTGCATATTTAGTGCACTTCATCAGCACTTTCAAGTAGGGTTTTTTTTTTAATGTCAAGAGATGGTTTTGGAAAATTTATTTTGGGGGTTTTGGAGACCCGGAAATGAGCCTTTAATTCTAATTTACTCAATTTTAACATTAGTGTATATATGTGTGTGAATTAGTGTATGCAGTTTTTTATGCTAGGGTTTTTTTTTCAATATTTTCGCATTGGGTTTTGCATGAGCCTTCAATAAGCCCTCAATTCCTGTGAGAGAAAAAATTTGATAAAATCAATATTAGGTCTGACGTTCTTTCGGCAAAGTGGTGCTTCCAGCTTTACCCACCTTCTTCTCATTCATGGGGCGTGGAAGGGCACCCCCGTGAAGAGTCACAAAAGAATGTCAATAAATGCAAAGGGCCTTTACAAAATCTATAGGATTCAGATTCCGTGATCAGTCACAGAAGTACTTTCTGTTCTACCCTTAACCTTCTTCAATGTCTTTTACGAGTAATATGTGACTCGAATAGTAAGACTGCCGATATCGAGGACCAGAAAATTACACTAGGCACATGGATAGAAGCTTTTTTTTTAGTTATTTCGTAAAAAATTATTTTTTCCCAATAGCGTTTGTTATAAATTATATTTGAGATAAACAAATCTAGTCTTGCTGACAGATTAGCGGACCGCTGGCAGAGGGAAGCCACCCCGAGCCGAGCAGCTTGGCTTGCTCCAAGGGTGTCTTCCCGCTGCGATCAGAGGGCCACTTTCGTATACCTACCACGAATGACCCTTTAATTGTTATGAAATTACAATAACTGAAATTGGAAAGACTGAGCTTAACGAAGTTTTAATTAGTTGAATGAATTTCGTGATATAATTTAAAGTAAATGAAAACAAAGTTCTTTAAAATCGGTTAATATCCGAACTAAAAAATGAAAAATTTACCATTAAAATACACCATTAAGCTGTTTCCCTTTCGGGGTATATAATTAAACATAACTCTTAAAGTTATTATCTAACAAATATAACGTTGTCTATCAAAGTTTAATTTATTAATATTATACCAAAATTTCATTTTCCTCAAGCGGCGTCTAGTGTCTTTTTTGAGTTCCAGTTTTGTAAACAAATTTGAGGATGGCGACCCTGCCAAAAACCGGTGGAAAAATTGTCAGTACATGTAATTTTTTTAAGCTAACCATCAATATTTTTACGGTTACAAATATTATATACACGATTAGTAAAAAATATCTTCTTTTAATCCGGAGAAAGTTAGTGTAGAACTTTTCCACGTTTCCGCCAACGTTTTTTTATAAATCATGACGGATAATGTTATTTCAATTTCTAAAAATCAAATAAAACTTTTTTTCTAGGCACCTAATTTTTGGCTTGAAAAAACTACCTTTAGACTACTTGTTTAAGTTACTACTATTCTAAAAATTATAAGAATTGAAAGTTTATCTAATTTTGAAGCACATAGAAGACAATGCATTCAGATTAGATAAAGCTTCCAATTATTAATTTTCATTAAAAATAAAAAATTTTGCATGTCTTAATTTTTAGTTCACATGATTCAATATCAGATAAGTTCTGCGCCATGTATGTTCTTCTTTTTCTTTTGACTGAGAGAGCTATTTCATAAATAATTCTCATTTTTCATATGTAAAGCAAAAATTTGTGAAGAAGTTTATATCGATAAAAATGTTGTAGCCTATTTAAAGTTTCTCAACATAGACTTGTTATTTCTGTTCAATAAGATTGACAATATTTCACGCTCTCGCGTTCGAAAATAATAGACCCCTTTTTTTTTATATCAATGTAAAACTTGAAAATCTTGAGATATGGTTTTTCAAAATTTAATAATCGGGAAAAATCATTTTTTTTCAATCGTTCACTTTAAAAGAAGTTTTGAATAGATAAAATTATTCTCGTACTGAAAATACGCATTGACCCACAAGCTTTGCAAAATAGTATAACATACCTGCTGTTGTTTTTTTTCATAACGATCTAGTGCTTTTTTTATAAACAATTTCATTTATTTTGTATTTGGAACATTTTTGCCCTGTTTTTTTACCTTAATTTTTTTTCAGATTCTCAAATATGCAGCACAATTTTAAGGAATGGAGAAATGAAAACTTCTATTGTTACTTCTTAGTGTTATCTCGCTCGCTGCAAATTGCGAGACGGATTATAAAAATTCGTAACATTAATAATATTCATTCTCAAATTTTTCCTGCATATTTAAAAATCTTGAAAAAAAAATAAAGGGAAAAAAGGGGGAAAATGTTCCAAGTTTAAAATTAATAAAATTGTTTATATAAAAAGCAGTAGATCGTTATGAAAAAAAAACAAGACCGGGTATATTATACTATTTTGCAAAGCTTCTGGATCAATGCGTATTTTCAGTAAAATAATCATTTTCTGTATTAAAAACATCTTTTATAATGAGCGATTAAAAACAAAATCATTTTTCCTGATTACCAAATTTTGAAAAATCATACTTCGAGATTTTTGAGTATCACATTGCAATAAAAAATATGAGCGATTATTTCTGAACAAAAAACGCGAAACAAATGTTCTGCAGACAAAAGATTTTGCTGTAAAACTGTTATGTAAAGACGCATATATACTTCACTTTCATATGTACAACTTTTTTTGTTAAAATTTTGTTGGTAGCAAATTCATTTTTTTCGCTGAAAATTCAGCTGCTGTTTAAAAAATCTTCTGATCTATTTAAAAGTTCAACTATTTAGTTGAAAATTCAACTGTTTCGTCTAAAGTTCATTTCTTTATCTATGTAATTTGAAACTTAGATAGGAAGGACCTAAAAATGGATAGCTCTGTACAAAATAAATAAAGGATACTTACATCATGAAAAATTTAGTAATAATACTTTGGGAATAGCAGTAACTGTAAATAAAAGTACAGATACCTACAATTTCAGAGAGTTCAATTTGACTATTTTATTTACTTCAAAGTTTAAATGATTCAATTTTAAAAATTCAAATATGAAAATATTGAACTTTAAACTCTTTTAATTAGAAAAGACTTAAATAAACTTCGATTTTCTTCTATTTCAAATTTTTTAATTTTACCTGATTCAAATTGTTTGATTTAAATCTTTTTTAATTTCAAACTGACAATTTAACATTCTATCAATTTCAAACACTTTATATTCTGATAATATGATTATTAACTATTGAGTGAAAAATATGTTAAACTTAATGTTTAAAAGTCGGGCAACAATAGATTTTGAAGTTGTTCATATTTAGAATGTTATGAAATCAAAATCTAGGGATATGAATGCACGATTAGTGCGTGTACATTTCCTGTTACACGGAAAGAAATATTGGGAGATTAGTTCACGGAACTTCTTGACTTTTTACGTTTTTTCGCTAGTACTAAGATCTCGGGACCCTTGCTTTTGACGCATAGGTCTCTAAGTTTCAGGCATTGTGCCACGCCGCCTAGATGGCAGGTCAAGAATTTTATGCTATTAGATCACAGAGTCCGAGACTTTAAAGCACGTGAAAATTGTAGCTCTAACATCTGTGGCTTCCGTGAATTAATATCTTAAAATTTCTCTCCATGTAGTAGTGAATAGAAGTTTAAAGACTGCATGCATAAATGTAACGAAGCATTTTCAAAATTAAATTCTAAATAAATCATATATCCTAATTTCGTTTTAGTACATATGCTTACTTAGTACATTTATTTATTTATCCCATTATAAGGAATAATTATAGGACATATATACAATGTTTGCTACATTTAGAAAATTAAGAAAGTTTTTCTTTAAAAAACGTTACAAATATTTATGAATGTTGTACATAGTATGACTTAGTTTCGTCATCGGAAATTTAACAAAACATTAGTCTATATTCTTTCTTTAAAATAAACAAATTTGGTGTGCAAATTTTTTTTCTTTGAGATATCGTTGTAAAAAGTTAAGGGGTTGTTACCTGACTTCTAAACTGCCTTAAAAAAATTCTGGTTGCAGTGCGACTTTTACTTTCCGAGATAAAAAACGTACTATATATGGTACGCATATTTTAAGCTCAAAGAAGGGCAGCAAACGCGATTTTCGTCTTGGCTAAGACTTCTTCCAAGACATAACCAAGATATAGTCAAGAAGTTTTTGTAAATATCGCCCCTGGCCGTGAGCATGACTTTATTTTTTGTCTGAAGTCGAAATTTTTCGCCTTCAAGCCGAAATCAAGGACACCGACAACAAGACTCTCAATACGTCCGAGGGTTATCATATTTATCTCCATTGCATTTATTTCTTATGCATCAATAATTTAATTTAATTAAAATTATTAAAATCATTTTGACCATTCTTTCCACGGTCTACCTCTGGGCACGCAGCCATTTACTTAACCTTGATACACTTGTTTCCTTAGACGTTTATATTTTATTCTCTAAGCATGCCCGAACCATCTTTACCGATTTCTTTCTCATGTGTCCACTAAAGTCGGCGTCAAAAGTACGCGACCCTCACGTTGAACGCTCACCACTCGTTCAAAAAAAAATCGCAGAAAATTCTAGCAGGGTAAACGTGAAAGCTTAAGTCTCCCGCGTTAAACGATACGTCTATTGATGTTCTGAACAAATTTTTACGCTAATGCTGATGTAAAACGTGTCAGAAAACGAGGTTTTGGAGAGAATTTTTTTAAGCCTCGACTTTCGAGACTTCCCAAAACGAGCTGGAAGTCTTAAAAAGTCTTAAAAAATTAACAGACGCTGCTTAAGGTGTTTAGAATGAAACTCAGTTTTCAAATTTTCGAAATACAAAATTATTGCTAATTACAGACCGTTTTGCGCAAAATCTTATCTTGGACAGAAATAATGATAGGGAGTTGGTTTATAGCTAGGAAATGTGCATTTTTGCAACTTGATTGAAGTACACTTTGAAAATAATGAAAAACCATCGATATTTCGGGAAATAATCCTTTAGGAATATTTCACGATTTAAGGAAAGTAGTCACCGTAGAATTAGTTTTAGAAAAAAATATCCATTTCACAAATGGATACTTTGGATATCGAATATAAATAATAAATGAATAATAAATTTCGAATATACTTTTTCTTTTATAAATTATGAGAAAGTAAAAAGTTTCAAAATCCAAAAAGTTCAACTTAATTGCTGTGTTTTGCAGTTCAGTTTTGAATACTTCGACTGAAACATTTTTTAACTTCCAATGACCATGACAAATTTTTTCGACACTTGAAAGAATACGGAAATTTCTTTCCTATATGTAAAAATAGCAACCTTGGTTTCTTGAGACAATAAGAAGATAATATGTATTGTGAAACTTTTAAGTAGGTCTGTTCACCTCGAAAATCCTCGAAAAGGCCTCTGAATGGAAAAAAAGAATTATCTACAAACTTCATCTATTTAATCTTAGTTTATCCAGCTTAAAAATACTTGTTTTAAAATAAATGTTTACAAATAAATTAATTTTATGCGGAAATAAAATTCATGAAGTTGAATACTGTAAAATAATTTTCTCAAAAATTCTCAGTTTCTAGATCATTTATTTATTTAAACAGATAATAAGCAGATTTTTTAATAAAATGTGATCAGCACAATCACTGACAATGCTAGAAACACTGGTGAGATCAGTGCAGCTAATAAGGTCATTAAAATGGCGCTGTCTTTGTAATAATAGGCTAAATCATGGCGCTGTCCTGGCAATGTAAATACTGTTCGAAATATTAAAGGTAGAAGACGGTTCAGTCAATGAATACAAGACTGTAGATCTGTTCAATTATAAAAGGAGAAGCCAGTCCAGCTACTAAAGGCAATGTAATGAGACTGCCCTGCCAACGTAAAGATTTTTCAAAATAATCAAGGTAAAAGACATTCTAGACTACCAAAGATATTTTGTAGTCCATACAATTAATACAAGACTATAGGCCAGTCCAACCAACAAATGCAAGACATCTTATTGATCCAGTCGTTTAGGACTGCATTTTTTGGTTTGACTGATTTATAGTCTTGTCTTAATTACAAATTTAAAAATTGTAAGAATTGAAAGCGTGTCCAAGTTTTAAGCCCTTCGGAAACAATGCGTTTTGATTATATAAAGCTTCCAATTAATAATTTACATTAAAACTGAAAAATTTTATGTTTTTTTTTTAATTTTAAATTTCCATGCTTTAAAATCAGATAAGTTCTGCACAAATTATGCTCGTATTTGTCTGTCGAGTGACGCAGCTATTTTATAAATAATTCTTATTTTTCGTGCGTGAAGCAACAATTTGTAAATTAGTTTATTGTCGTGAAAATGATGTAGCGAATTCAAAAGTTCTACAACATCTACTTGTCATTTCTATTCAGTGAAATTAAAAATATTTCACGCACGTGCGTTGTTTTATTAAACATTTCTGTGTTTCTCATTTTTATAATCTTCTTGAAACATATCAAAATTCTAAAATACCTTTTTTTAAATTTTTCAAAATACTAAATTCAACAAGATGAAAATCTTAACAAGTTTTAAAATATTTTTGAATCTTTTCCAAAAACTTATATTTTGTAATCCTGTAAAGTTCACAATTTTGGTTTCAAATATTTTGCAATCTTTTATTAAATTTTCAGAACTGATCTAAAATTTGTAGCAATCTTATGAATTAAATAAGAAAAATATAATAAAATAGATTTGCAACCAAATAGTTAAATTTTTAACGTAACAAAAAAATTGAATTTTAATCCAAGAAAGATTTTAGTTGGACTTTTCACCAGAAAAATATGAGTTTGATACGAAAAGTAAAATTTCGACGGAAAGGTTGAAGTTTCAACCAAAAAATTTAATTTTTATTTAAGCAAGATGTGATTTCTACTAAAATACATACATTTTTAAACTAAAAGGGTTAGTATTCATAAAAATAGTTAAATTTTCATCCAAACCAGATTTCAGTTGACTTCGCAAAAGTGAAATATAAATTTCAATTAAAAAGTAATTTTCTACAATTCTCTAGCAAAAATCATGGCATAGCAATATTGTTATAGTAAAGAAACTTCATTTTCAAAAAAAAAATTTACACAACATTTGTTTATTTTTGAAAAAAATAAATGAACTTTAAATTAAAATCATGCATGTTTAATAAGAAAAAAACAAATTTAAACAAATAGTTGAATTGTCAGCCTAGAAAATAAATTTTCTACAAACAAATAAAAACGTGCAAAAATTAAAAAAAATTAAAAATTAAAAAATTAAAAAAATAATAAAATGATTGATTTTTAACTAAGAAAGACAAAAATATTAATTCCAAATAATTCTTTATACAATATTATAATTTTTAACACAAGGAATAACATTTAATTTCAAAAGATTAATATTTTTAAAACATAAAATAATTTTCAAGAAAATATTAAATTTAAATTTTTAGTTCCAAAACTAATTTTCAAGAATTTTTAACAAGAAATATTAGTTTTTTACCAAAAGTAGACAAGTTTTAATCACAATAAATGAATTTTCCATTAAAAAATGTAAATTTACAGCCAGAATCTGCCCGCCTTGCGGGCACATTCTCATGCCTTCGTTCTCTGGCCTTTTTCATATCGTGCGTTGCATTGCTTAAAATTTTGATTTTTTATTGATTTAAAAATGTTTGGAAATGCTATATTTTTTAAATGTTTGGAAATTCTATAACTCTGAGAATAAAAAAAGTGTTCCAAAGATCGATTTGATTCGTTCAGAAGACAGACAGATGCTATAGTAAAAACTTGATTTTCGGATTCAGGGTGTCTCGAAACATGGGGATCCGTTGAAAAACTGTGTTATCAAATTTTTGACAACTCTAATACTTTCTCAATCAGACATTATAAGAATAAGGTTTTAGACAAATAAATAAATTTTCAGTAAAAAAGTTAAACTTTCAACCGAAGAAATTAATTTTCTACAAAACGCATTACATTTACATTTACATTACTATTCAGCAAAAAATTTGCTTCATTTTTTAGTTACAAAAATTATTTATCAATAAAAAAATTTTTATTTTAAAGAAAACAATTAATTTTAAACCAAAAAGGTTAATTTTGTTTCAAAAATAAATAATTTTTAGAAAAGTACCTGAATTTTTAACCAAATATTTCAATATTTGATGAAATTTGAAAATCCTAATAGCTCGATTTTCAAAAAAAACGAATTAGTAATTAGAAAAAAAAACAAAATTTTAATAAAATACAAAAACTTTCAAAAGATAGTACAATTTTCCACTAAAAAGGTTTGAAGTTCAAACAAGCATGATATACTTAAAGTTCTGTAACTTACAGAATTATTTTGAGTAAATAACTATTTCTTAAGCAAAAGAAATGTATTCTGAACCAAAAAGATTAATTTTCTACCAAGAAAAAATAATTGAAACAATATATAAAATTTTATTCTCAATCACATTTCCATAGGAGACGTAGTTTTTGTTTTATTCCTAAAAAGTTATTAAAAGTAAAAAATTTCAATTTTTGGACCAACGAAAGAAAATAAGAATACAAAATAATTGCACAAATAATATGAATAACTTTATTTAAAAAAACAGAAAGTTCTTATCTTTTTTGGAAAAATAATTCTTATTCAACTTGTATACATCGTAATAGTTTATTAAACTTATTCTACTACATACTATTTGTTAACAGTTAACATTTTTTTCTTGTAAAAAGAATCTATGTTGAAAAATAAATAATTCGCATCTTTTCTCAAGAAATCACTTCTTTTTTGTATAATACGTATCAAGATAGCTCATCAAATTTATTGTCTTACAAAATATTGTTAAAACTGAAAAAAAATTTTTTTTATAGACAATTGATGTTTGCAAATAGAAAATCTTCATGTTTTTCCCCGAAGAAAGATTGTTTCTCAGATTAAATGTATCCTAATAGTCTATTTAACTTATTTTGCTGCACATTATTATTTAAACAAGAAAGAAAATCCATACAAAATTTTTAAAGCTAACAAACAGGCCTTAGTAGATTTCAGAATTTTGTATATTCTTTTAAGTGTGATAAGCTATTTCTATAAAAGTAGGATGGAAATAAGTTTTCTTTTTTCTGAGGAAAATTGAAAATAGTATTTCTATTTGTTGAACTTTATTATTCATAAATATGCATGCAAGTTTCAAGGTTAAAATATTTTTTAAGTTAATTATATCTAAAACGTTCGAAAAAATACCTCATTAGCGTTTAAGTATAATGAATTAAATTCATGTTGATCCATCGAGAAAATGAATAAAAGTAGATATTATTTATTTTAGTTATATCTGTACGACATAATAATTTAATAATTTATGTAAATTGTTTAAAATTCTTATATACGCTTGTTATCAAACAAGTTTTTATTCTCAAATTTTGAATTATTAACGCTTTTAACTTTAGAAAATAAAAAAACAATGAAGGTGAATGCTCTTATATCTTATATCTTATGGTCTTATACGCAAAGAAACCAATCAAATGTTTACTTTCTATTTTCAAGTTTCCAGAAATTCCAATCTCATGGTTTTGCATAAAGTTAAAAGTGCTAAGCAGTCTCGTTCTTTTTCGAGAACTCGTGTTTTTCATTTCTTTAGCCTTTCTAAAAATTAATATTTACAGATATAAATAAATTAACAGCTATTCACAATGCTGGAAATAAAACTCTTTTGCTTTGTAGGGGAGCCAAAAAGTCGCTACCAGCTTCTTGAACTTTTTGCCAAGTGCTCGTTCCAACGACAGCTTCTTACCCAGAATGACTCCAAGATATTCGGCTGATCCATTGATATCCAGTTGTTGTCCTTTTAGTTTTAATTCACTCGTGATACCCCACTTATACCTTCTGGTGAATACAACTATATCCGTCTTACTTAGATTGACTGATACTTCAGTTTTCTTAAACCATGAATCTACAATTCTTAGTGCTTGCTGCATTACTCCGAAGAGCGCATCCAGATGTTGACTGCGCACCATAACCTGTATATCGTCCACATAGCCTAAAACGTAGTAATTCCGACTCGTGAGCAGGGTCCAGACCACAGCAGGGTCGATAAAACATCTCTCTGCGGACATCCCGGGTCAATGGTTCCACATAAAGTAGTATTACCCTTAGTTGTAGTTAGGTTCCCATTAGCAAACATATGCCACATCCATTCCACGACTGCAATATGCACACCATGTGCGATCATGGCCGTCCTGATCACCTCTCCAGAGGTGTAGTTAAAGGCTCCTTCGATGCCCATAAAGGTTCCAATTGGGAGGCCTTGCTGCTTCAGTTGTGCTCAATTAGATTAACGGCTGCGCTTAATGCCATCTCATTCGAGTAACCAGCCCTATAGGCGTGTTGTTGCTTGTGATGTGGCCTACTTAACAAGACCTTGTCGCGGATATATCTGTCCACGTGTCTTTACACTGTTTTTAGTAGGAAAGATGTGAGGCTAATGCGTCGGAAATCCTTGAGTGAAATATAATCGATTCTGCCAGCCTTTGAAATATAGACTACACTCGTAAGAAGATTGGATAAATGTTTTCCTTACCAGGAGGACTGAAGCACTTCAGGACCCACCTGACCCTGGCTGGAGTAACAATCTCGTTGGCAACCACCATTTCATGCTTAGTTGGGCCGCAGGAGGTGTCGAAATGATCAGGTGAGCCAAGGTTACACTTCAAATCCCCCGCCAGGCAATTTCAGAGAGTCCAGAATAGCACCCAGTTTTCGAGAAAGCAGCTTATCTAGTCTAGCCGCCTCTGCTCTTTTATCGATGTCAGTGCTTGTCATGCTTTGCCGTACGTATTGCACTCCAATATTCATCCCTGATCGTCGTAAGTGAGGTCCATAGTTCTGAGCTCCAGTTCTGGTTATCACTATTATGGTCTCCGATGTTCAAGGTTTTTCATTTGCTCCAATAGCCCGCTGCGCTTGCCTCTTCCGTCTCCTTTTCAGGGAACCGTTCATGCATTTCTGTTTATTGGGAGACTAATTGGCCGCTCCCGTTACCAAATTTTCACTCAGAAGGATCGTCAATCCTTCAGCTCGCGGAAGAGATGAGATATGAGCAAGTTAGACCCGTTAGGACCCAACCCCTTTTCCCTCTTCGCCACCTCCCTTTCTCCTTCTTCTTTTGTCGTATTTGCGTGATCCATTTTGGTTCCCACAAGTTGCTAGGAAAGTAAAACGTCCGCCCCTGCAGAGCCCCGCATGCAAGCGTGAGACTAATTACTCATCCTATGTCTCCGAGAGGCTATTATAACACCTTCGTTACCCCCCGGTGCCAAAGTGCCACCGGTAAGATCATTCTACACCCATGGCTCAGGGGGGTGATCACATTGAGCGAGACACTCAATGAATATCCGTTCGTAGGCCACCATATCGACGAAGGGCTGTTTCTTGGTCGGTGTGCGGGCCGCAGGTCATTCGTATGCTGATGCCACGGATCCATAAGGCCCGTGTTAGATAGGCACTTCCACCCTTCTATAATACTACAATCATGCATACCAGGAGAGCCCATTTCTAGGTTTCCTTTTCAACCACCCAAGAGAGCCGGTTTATAGGAGTCCTATCATACGCATCCATACGCATGCAGGCCGAGGTTCGTTTGACCCTTATGTCCCACAGGCCTAAGCCTTCCCACCTCCCCACGGTGTAACAGATAATGAAAACTTTCCAAGGATTTGTTTATAAAATACTCTTATTTATTTTATTCAGATTAATTATTATAAACAATTATTATTTAGTAATTCTCTGTTAAATAAATACAAATTTTGTAAAAAGCTGTGTATTTATATTTGTAAATGTTAATTTTTTAAAAGGCTATAGAAATAAAAAACATGAGATATCAGAATGTTTAAAAAAAGAATGAGACTGCTTAGCTGATTTAACGATATGCAAAACAATGAAACTGCAATTTCCTGAAACTTAAAAATAAACTAAATACACAAATTGAGGCTTCTCGACATATAAGACAGGCAAAAACGCATATTCAACTTTGTTGTTTTTATTTCCTAATATTAAAAAAGTAGAAAAATTTAATTCGAGAGTAACAAAATTTTTAATAACAAGAGTATACAAGAATTTTGAAACAAGTTCAATATAATCATAAATTATTATTCTAAGGGATTTAAATCAAATAAATTATATATTACTTTCTCTAATGTAAAAAAGTGCATTTTTTACAGAAATATTTTTTTCTCTTAGTTTCAGCACGCAAATATATTTAAAAAGAACTCGAATTACAATTCAAGCATACAAATATGGCAATGAATTTTTGGCTCATACAATGTTATTGTTATAAACAAATTTTAGAGACATGCTTTATTTTTATCCTTTTTGCACGAAAAAAGATCCCGTGCTATCTAATACGTATCAAGGCAGCTGCTCCAAACTACTAACCTGCAGAGATTAGTTAACACGTAATATTTAGTGAGATAATAAATATAACAGCAGAAGACTGTCAATAATTAACATTTATATTTCCTATAAATATATTTAAATGGAAGGAGCCGATATTAATTTTTTTTCTGCGGAAAAAATTAGTGCGTCAAATGTGTATAGAATTTGCGTTTCAGACATAATGAACTTAAAAAATGTTTCACAATTTAAAACTTGCGTATATATTTACGAATAATAACTATTAAAGGTTTAGTATTTCATTAAATATTCAAATATATGTTTGAATACGAATTTCTGTAAACAAAAAATGAACTTCATTTGCTTTCGAAATTTTTCTTGCTTGAAAACTTATTCCGCTAACTCAAAATTATTCTACTTTTTGTTTCAAATTGATCGCTGTTACTTAAATTCGGTCGGTGGTCGGTAGGATCTTAACGAAGGAGCGGTCCTTTCAGGGGGTACTGGCAAAACCCCCTAGAATATCGAGGGCGCAAGTTCTCATGCTCCCAGAACCAAGATGTGATCGCCTGGTCGAGGGCTGCATGCCACCAGGGTTAACAATTCTTTGAACACCCAGGCCAGCCTTTCAGTAGAGGCGGACAGGCGGGGGTCACAAAAAAGATGATAGTACTAACACCTGCCCCCTGCATGCGGGGCTCTGCAGGGGGTATTTTCTATTTCCCTAACTTTTCGTGGGACTTTTACGTCTGAAAATCTCAAAAAACAAACAAAAAACAATGAAGGACCTGTTAAGACCCTCCTCCAAACCACCTCAGAAAGCGTAGGGCTCCGTAGGGCGCAATTCACTAGAAGCGGTGCGAAACAATCAGGCTGACGAGAATGCTATCGCCACAATAGAAGAGCAGCTAACGGTGCTCTCCGTGAGGAAGAAGAACCGTTCTGGCACTCACAGGTAGAAAACGCGCAGTGTGTGTCCCTTCAGCAGCAGCCAAGACAATAAGACTGCAGGATCTGCACCTAGAGCAACCCCCCAAGTCGAAACGGCTCAGGCTGAAACGGCGGAAGGTTCTAGATACCCAGGGCCTCACTCTCGCGCAGATGGATAACAACTTTTTGGTGAGATTTGTCGTTGTGTTAGATTACCCTGAAACCTGTCTAGCTCCTAATGGTCTGGATCGGTTGAAGAAGAAAATCTCTAGGGAAATGGACGCGTTACCCAGCGAGGGGCGTGCCCCTGGTCGAAGGCCATCCTGGTCGAAACCGCGGACGTCTGGTCAAGAGGCTGGTTAGCAGAGAGGATCCTAAGTTTAGGTTTAAAGAGGAAGTAAACATGGAGTTCAAGGGGACCCACGTTTAGAGTCCGACGATCATTCTGGGGCATCTGGTCTTCAAGAACGCGACTCTGAAGGAGAATTTGTGGAAGCTATATTCCGAAGGACAAGAATCCAGGCCGAAGGAGAGTGTCTAGATTCTGGTAGTCGGACTTTCTAAATCGGCAATCAGAGTACTTGCGGCTCTGGACTACCGACCCTATTTGAGGCAGGTAATCTTACATTCAGTCTCCATGATGCAAAAGAATCACACCACACTAAAGGCGCATCGGGGGTTCTAGACAGACTCATATCAGTGACGCAGACAAAACTCGCCCCAATCCAAGAACCCTGGTTATACAGGGAAAGGATTAGCGGCTTGTCAGGGTGTGCCGTAGCGTATTACCGCCAAGGGGTGGGCGAGTTCGACACTTAGGGGTGGGTCTTGAGATCCGGGGGTGGTGCTATCTTTCAGCAACA
>JAAAKG020157852.1:0-29917 GCA_010014905.2 Druon quercuslanigerum | reverse complement strand
GGTAGATCGGAGCGTTACAGGCCAGTCTAGATGTTAGACAGCAAAGCTATGTCGCGCCAGTACAGAGTCATGTCAGTGTAGACTGGGCCATTAAAGCCCCAGGATTATTTTCCACACGGGTATAAAAGTATCATTAATAGGCACCATTCCTTATCAATCTTCAGCTGCATAAAACAATATCAACGTGGTGCATTCACAGGAAAATAAAAAGGTGATCTTTTTGCAGACAATTTGTGTGTAAACTTATGATTCATAATTAAACTTATTACTATTTATAAATTATTATTTATAATAAACTGATAAACATAATTTAATGTGCATAGATTCAATGTACGGTCTAATCAGATAACGAAATCGTATCGATACCCAGCCATCTGGAAGAATCTAGAACTCTAGAAAAAATTTTGAAAGACACGTGTTTTCAAGGTTTAAAAGTGAAAAAAATATAAATGACGGAAAAGTATTTTAGAAGAACGACTTCCACCTCTCCAATCCATTTTATAACTACGTGAATCAACATAATATAAAACAAACAAGATAAAGCCTAAAATTAATACACGAATGAAACATCAGAATGTTCAATTTCTCAAAAAAAATACCAGTGAACACTTTTTTATATATTTTGAGAAAATGGAATCTGCTATTATCCTGTTTTTAACTTTGGCTATTTTCCTGACTTTTTTCGGTATGTGTAATAATATATTTTAAGTATAATATTATTCACTAGGGTAGTCCAAAAAATGATTTTCAATTTTTTTCTCTCGAATTTTCATGCATATCGCACGGAAAGTTTATTCGAAATTTTGTTTACGGTCCACAATAAACAATGATTTTTCATTTTGAAAAATTAATTTTTGAAGAAAATTTTCAAGTAATGCAAAATATTTTGAAAAATTTATTTATAAAGAAATTGTTTTTCATTTTTTTAATTCTAATTATTTAAAAATATATTTAAAAGGCTTAGAAGTTTTTCTACCAGATGTAAAAATAAATAAAAATTTGAAAAGATTTCAAAAAATATAAAGCAAAACTTATATTTTAAAAATTTCGATATAGAATTTCGAAGCTTTATAAGAATTTTAAAAGGTCTTAAGAGAATAAAAAACCTACTTTTATGGAGACTCCCAAAGAAATTTCAATTGACTTTTCAAAGAAAATTTTGAAAAACGTCAAAAGATTTAAAAAGATTTCTAAAAATGTCGAAAAAAGTCTGGGAGATTTTTGATTGAGAATTCATATTTTTTATGAATTCAATTTAACAAGGGTGTAATTAAAATATTTTTCAGTTGTGCGGTTTTAATATTTTCAAACTATTTTTTAAACAATTATGTGTTTTAAAATTAATTTTTTCGTTGAAAATTAATATTCACGGATTGAAAATTAAACTGTTTGTTGAAAACTTGTCTTTTTAGTAAAAAATTACGTATCTTTTATTGTAAAATTATTTTTTTTTGTTTTATGAAAAGTTATAATTTTGAGATGCAAAATTAATTTAATTTATATAATATTCCTCTCTGTTAGTAATAATGTCATTTTTTGGTAAAAAACTCAATATCTGGTTGAAAATTAACTTTATTGTTTAGAATTTTGTTTAGATGTTTTGTAATATTCAGATATCTTTTTTAATTTTCTTAATAATGTTAGAAGAATTTTTATTATATAACCTTAAAAACAAAGTAAAAACATAAATTTAGGAATGAAGTAGTTATTCAAAATTCTCATTTTCCATAAAATTAGTTTTTTTTTTAAAAAAGGTTATAGAAATGGAAAATGTTACAAATGAAAAATTTACTAGAAGAATAAGATTTTGAGATATTTTCAGGTTTATTTAAACAAAAACCAGGTAGAAGTTTAAGAAAAAAATTAATTTTTTTGTTTAAAAATTCATATTTTTGTTTAAAAATTTAACAAAGAAGTTTTTAGATTGCACTTCTTTCTTAAAAATTATAAAAAATTTCTTTCTTATTAAAAAATTTAACTTTTAGAAATCAGATTCTTGAATTTTATAGAAAGTTCGTCTTTTTTGGTAATAAATTAACCTTTTTGTTTTAAAATTCATCTTTTTTACTTAAAAATTAAACTTTTTGGTAAAATTGAACAATTTTCTAAAAAATTGTTTTTTTTTTGTTGAAAACTCAACTTTTGATTTAAGAGTTCTAGTATTTTTGAGAAATTCGTCTTTTTTGGTTATTAAATTAGCTTTCTTATAAAAATTTCATATTTCTTATATAATAATTTAATTCTTTTTTATAGAAAAATCTTAATTTTTTCGTAAAGTTTAGATAATTTAGTAACGAAAAATCTATTAAAAAAAATAATATTAATTATTTGTTTAATTATTTTGGTTGCCAAAAATTAATTTGTTCGTTAGGCGAATTTTTCCTAATTTCCGGATGTTTTCTGCGAGTATAAGTAGTTGACAAAAAATTCGATTGTTTATAAAAGAAATGATTTATTAATTTGTTTGTATTGATTTTTGTACTAATGAAAAGTCCCCAGGAATAGATAGCCTTAATGTAAATTTTGTTGTTACATTAATAAATAATTTTTAAAAATTGAAAAATCACCTACTATTATTAAAATTAAGCATTTGCATTTTCTACCAAAAAAAGTATTTCGTGAGAGAAAAGACGAACTTTCAGCAAAATACCTAAATTTTCAACCAAGAGGATTAATTTTCTACAAAAAAGTATTTTTAACAAAATACTTAAATCTTCCACTAAAACAGATTGATTTTTAAACAAAAAGTTTGCATTTTTAAAAAAACTTTATTTTGTAACAAAAAATACGAATATTTAATCACATACGTAAATTTTAAACTAAGAGGATTGATTTTCTATAAAAAAAGTATTTTTTACAAACTACCTAAGTTCTTAACTAAATAAGATTAATTTTCATCCAAACAGTTAAATTTTTTACTAAAAAACTTATTTTATAATAAAAAAGACGAATTTTCAATAAAAGCATAAATTTTCAACGAAGAGGATTAATTTTCCATAAAAAAGTATTTTTAACAAAATACTTAGATCATTCACTAAAAGATATTGATTTTAGAACAAAAAGTTTGCATCTTTAACTAAAAAATTTATTTTATAACAGAAAAGACGAATTTTCAATAAAATACATAAACTTTCAACCAAGAGGATTAATTTTCTATAAAAAAAGTATTTTTAACAATACTTAAATATTCTAATAAAACAGATTTATTTTCAACCAAAAAGTTGCATTTTTTACTAAAAACTTATTTTATAATAAAAAAGACGAATTTTCAATAAAATACATAAAGTTTCAACCAAGAGGATTAATTTTCTGCAAAAAAAGTATTTTGGACAAAATACTTAAGTCCTTCACTAAAACAGAATTATTTTCAACCAAACAGTTGCATTTTTTACCAAAAAATTATTTATAACAAAAAGACGAATTTTCAAAGAATGCATAAATTTTCAACCAAGAGGATTTATTTTCTATAAAAAAATATTTTTAACAAAGTACTTGAATCATCCACTAAAACATAAGGATTTTCAAACAAAAAGTTTGCATTTTTAACTAAAAACTTTATTTTATGACAAAAAAGACGAATTTGTAATAAAAACATACATTTTCAACCAAGAGGATTAATTTCATATAAAAAAGTATTTTTAACAAAGTACTTGAATCATCCACTAAAACATAAGGATTTTCAAAGAAAAAGTTTGCATTTTTAACTAAAAACTTTGTTTTATAACAAAAAAGACGAATTTGCAATAAGATACATAAAACCAACAGATATCCTAAAAGATGATTCCAATAATTTCGGATTAATTTGTTGCTACGAATAAACAAAATTTATTTGAAGGTAAAGATAATTTTTCAACTTTATTAGAGTTTTTCACTTAATCATAAGACAGCACCTTTAATGATCCGATCGAGTTATTCTAAATGTCAAACTTCATTATTTAACTTAAATTTTTAAAAAATTGACGAGAGTTTTCATTGTTGAAAAAAGCTTTTTTTGGACCAGCCTAGTAACTTGTTGAAAGCAACTAGTCATTTCTAATGACTGGTTAATTTGCCCATTTTTTTTCTCTTCGTATAGAGTTAGGATTTCCGATGATGATTCCTTCTGGGCCTGGCATCAGCAGCCACTACCAGCAACCCGAATCTTCAACTGCGGCTGTTCCTTACAATTTTGGCCTTCCTCCCGGAACTTTTATTTTTCCTATTAAACCCTATACGCAAAACGAAGCGGGTGCTTTTATTGAATTGAAACCACCTTTCCGATGGATAGAATCATGGATTAATCCTGAGTTCTACATTGCAATAGTTCAAGAATTTCATATGCGTCCTATATTGGGTCCACCGCCACACCACCAACGGTATAAAGTGTACCGAAACTGCAACACCCAAGCAGTTATGGTTAAAATGGACAAAAATGCAGAAAAGACATATTCTATAACAAAATCTCGTCTTAGACAAAAATATGTTGATAGCCTGCCTCTATTCAAAAATCATCTGACATACCCTCAACCACCAAAAGAGTTAAAGGTCAAGTGGTAAACACCTGAAATATTATTAATATTATGTAGTTAATCAAACTGCTTTTCTTATTCCCCTTATACGACTCGAATGTCTTTTTCATAGTTAAATCCAGATATATAAGTTTAGAGTTAGAACTGATGTATAAAAAGCGATACCAGATTCAACTAATACGAAAATGTGTATCAATATAAAGAAACAAAAGCCTATTACATTGTTGGATAATTTTTTTGCATGTCAAAATGATACCTTCAGATCTGGTGTGTTAATATTACTTCTTAGATATACTCAGTTTTACTATTATACTATTATTAGTCAGTGAAACCCTTTAATAGCCCTGCCTTCTATAGCCCTTCCGAGAATTGATTTCGCCTCGTATTACCATATGTGTAACAGGAGCTGAAACAACAAACAAATGCGAAGCGAGCTAAAATGAGTTAGTTCACACCCACCATCAGCCCTAAAATCGGCGATAAAGAAAATTTTCACTGTACTTTTATTACCATTAATTATACTTTTTAACCGAAAGCTATAAATTAATTTTAAGTTTGTGTCTGTGTGGATTTTAGTGTTAGATGAAAATGTACTAAAGAAAAATCTCATCTGGATGGCATGTATCCAGTTCTCTCACAGAAGGCTGGTGATATTATTGTTTGCAGAGTGAATTACTTAACAGAGAACAACAAATAAATGAACACACATGTATATGAAATTGATACATATATTTCAGATAGATAAATTCTGATGTTACACGAAAAGAAAGAAATAAATGAAACCGAACCGAAATATCACTTTATGCTTCAATGGACAAGCAGGGACTAAAGTCTGAAACCTGAGGACCGAAGGGCTACAGCCCTCAGCCACTGCATAGCTACCTGAGTACAATAATTAGTCTCTCTGTAGAATCCAAAGTATGAATCATCGTTGATTCCAACAATTATCATACGGTTGCTTGTGAGACTTGATAGAGCTAGTTTGACATTGGGTTATGTTCCAACGGCATGGAGGGATGCGAGAGTAGTCTTTATTCCGAAGGCAGGCAGGATCGGTTTTACTTCACCCAAGGATTTCCGATCCATTAGCCTCACATCTTTTCTAAAAAAACAGTGGAAAGATTCGTGTATAGACACATCCGCGATAAGGTCTTGTCAAGTAGGCCGCTTCACAAGCAACATCACGCCTATAGGGCTGGTCACTCGGCTAAGACTGCATTAAGCGGAGCAGTTTACCTAATCGAAGGAAAACTGAAGCAGAAAGGACTCGCTATTGGAACCTTAATGGACGTCGAAGGAGCCTTTAACTACACCTATGAAGAGGTAATCAAGGCGGCCATGATCACAAACGGTGTGCACATTACAGTCGTGGAAAGGACCTATCACATGTTGGCCAATAGGAACCTAACCACGAATAAGGGTGATACCACTTGATGTGGAATCGTTGACTCGAGGTATCGGCAGGGAGGTGTTTTATCGCGGTTGTGGTGCCTGGTAGTGGATGAACTGCATCATCTGCTCACGAGTTAGGGTCATCACATTATAGACTTTGCAGGCGATATACTGGTTACCGTGCGCGGCCAGCATCTGGAAGCGCTCTTCGGAGTAATGCAGCAACCAGTGATGGACGCAACTGGTTTACTGGTAGCTCTAGGAATAAAGAGAATATAAGAGCAGGTGTATATCTTACAAGGAATGGAATGTGCTTCACAATTGCGGTGGGGTCCTATTCCACAGTTCTACAACCTGAGATTATGGCCATGCTCCAGTGCGCCTATAAGGCAAAGGAGTTTCTCAATAAAAGAAACATTCATATATCTTCAGATAGAAGGACTGATATAATGGCTATGAATAGAACAACGATAACGTCGATACCAGTATGGGAATGCTTTGAGGCACCGAATAAACTAGCGACAGGAAACCGTGTTAATCTGCCTTGAATCCCTGAACACAGCGGCACCAAGGGCAATGAGATTTTGGACAAGCTAGCAAAGTTAGCAACAAAAGAAAATGTTACTGGACCCTAGCGAGTTGTAGGAATTTCCATTAGGTTAATCAATGATGATATTAACAGTTGGCTGATCGACGAACATCAGAATGAGTAAGGTTTGGTCTCTGGCTGCAGACAGGGTAAAACACTATTGGGCTCAATGCTCAGCTCTCACCGAGCGAAAGAATTAATCAAGCTCCGGATGAATGAAGTCAAGGTCCTAACAGAAATGGTTATAGGCACGGAAACCTCCGGTATCACAGGCATAAGATAGGGCTTGAAGAAACTCCCCTCTTTCGTCTGTGCGGAAAGGATAATGAGACTTCTACTGATACTGCAATAATGAGTCTGAAATATCAGTCAAAATCGTGGTTCACCTAAGCGTCAGGGTCTGTTAGGGTCTCAATCCAGAATAATTATAATAATAGAATAATATAAAGTAAACCAGGATAAACATTTCGTGCCATTCTGATTGTGAATTACAGATTAAAATTATCCGTGTTATGATGGTAAACAGCAGATTTTTTTTAGGGATTGTCGACAAATTGATGGTCCATAAATAATAGCAAAAGCCTAAAATTCAAAAACAAATGCTCCTTAAAATATTTGCTTCTATTGAAGAAACTAGTCTTGAATTCAATCTCGAGTGTTTCCACTTTATTTGTATTTATATTTGTGTGTACATCAGTACTTTGCTTCCCTGTTAGTAAATGTGTTTGCTTTCTCATAGAGAAAGCATATCTGATTTTTTAAATAATAGACAAGCTATGATTTCCATTTTTTAAATTTAAGAATTAAAATTGACCAAAAATAGAAAATTACAAAATAATAATTTTTTAAAAATCTGCAACCTTTTTCAAGTTTTCATGTTTACAAGAAAGTGTCACGCACACACACAAAATAAATTTTTTTTACCAAAAAGGCATATTGTCAACCATAAATATAATAGTAGACTTTTCATCTAAAATAAAATTCAATTTCAACCAAAAATAGTTTTTTTAACAAAAAAGATGAATTTTCAACTAAAATAATGAATCTTCAACAACCACAAAATGTTAATTACTTTATTGTTACTTTATTAATGAAAGTTCAACCTTGTTAAAAAAAATTCTTTTTGACTTCAAAATTTAATTTTTTGGTTAAAAATTCGTACAATTGGCTTAAAAATTATTTTTTGACTGAAATTTTTTTTTGTTTTAATGAAAATTTAAATATTTGCGTACAAGAATAACTATCTTGTTAAAAGTCATTTGTTAAATGATTTAAAATTAACTTTTTTACCTGAAAAAGTAAATTTTCCATTTTTAGTCGAAAATTGAAGTCTTTTAGGTTTTTTTTTATTGAAGATTCATCATTTTAGTTAAAAAAAAATTTTTTTTTATATGCACAATTTTTTTACATCTCCTTTCTCTCCTATATACAATCTTTACTTCTCCATTCCTCTTCCTCCTTCCTTCTCTTCTTTCCCATCATATCCAACACCACCTTCACCCGCGCAACTGCCCTTTTGTCTCCTCTTTCATTCAACAACACCTCCTCGTGCATCCTTCTCACTTCATCTAAAATACCTTTCCCTTTCCACCTCCATCCTCGCACCTCTACGTCTGTTCTCTATCTCCCACCAACACTTCCTAACCAGCTTACTTGCCCCCTCTTCTAAAACTTTTTCCTTATATTTACACGCTCGACTCCCGCTATAATCCTTAAACTCTTTCTTCCTGTCTCCCTCCTGACAATATAGTTCGACATGTTCCTTGCTAGCCCCAGTCTCCACTTTACATACCTCTCCTATACCCTATATACCTCCTCACTTAGCTTCCACTACCACACCTCCACACCGTAAAATAAGACACTCATCACCAGCGAATCAATCATTTTCATTCTCCTTACAGAATCATCTGCAAAAAATCTCTTTCCCAGCCCCCACACCTGCCTCATCGCCACATTTTCTCTCCTCACTTTCTCTTTTATATGACCATCCACTCCCTCATTCCACTGAAACAGGAAGATCATGTACACAAACTCTTTCACCTCCTGTACAGCTTTTCCCTTCCAGTTCCAGTTCTCCTCTCTTGCTTTTCACATCCCCTTCCCTGAACACCATAACCTTCGACTTATCCGCATTTAACTCTAACATATTTTTCTCCAAGTATCTTCTCAACCTTTTCATCATCTCCTTTAAAGCCTCTTCGCTCTTTGCTAGCAGCACTAAGTCATCTGCAATGCGAGTGACCGTATCCTTACTCCTATCCTAACTCTTCCTACCATCCTGGCCGCTAGCTTACTCTCCATATCTACGATTAAAATTACAAAAAGTGTTGAGCTAAGCGGGCACCCTTGCCTCAAACCCCTATCCATCTAGAAACCCTCAGAGATTCCCTCCCCACCTCCCATCCTATCTTTCGTCTCTCTCCATTCCCCTCTCTTCCGTTGCCTCCCAAAACCTCCCACTATCCCCTCTATCCCCTCCCTAAACTTTGTTATTTTAAAATCCGTTTTATTTGTAGAAAACTAATTTGCCTACTGGAAATTAGTTCTTTTTTGGTTGGAATTTTTGTTATTATTGTATGCATTTGTATAATTAATTCATAGTTAAATTTTTAGTTAAAATTGTAATTTCCAACTAAAAATGAAACCATTTTTAATAAAATATTTAAATTTTCAACAAAAGACATGAATTCCAGAAAATGAATTTTGAACAAAATAGTTTAAGTTTAAACCAAGTAGTTGATATTTTAACAGCAAATTGTTGAATTTTCAAGCCAAAAACACAAATTTTCTAGAAAACAAAATATCTGTATTTTTAATCAAAAGAAGATACAAGGAAAGTTTTCTTTAAAACATCTGAGTTGCCGATCTGCAAATCTGAATGTTAAATAATCTTTTATACAATACTTGTTTTCAAGGTTTAAAGGAGGAGGAAAGAGATGTATGAAATTCAAATATTTGAGATGAACGAATCTCACCTCTGCAATCTATTTGGCAAAAATGTGACTTGACGCAATTTAGAAGAACAAAGAAGATAGTGACTGTAACTAATACTCTAATGATTTCGGAAATAATTTTAAAATTTCACGAATATCTTAAACATTTCAAAGACTCAGTTTGTAGAAACAAAATTTTGGAAGTCGAAAATAATATGAAAAAAGCAGCATATGAGGAGCAAAAAAAGCGTAATTAATTTAAACTGAATTGTCATATGGTTGGGTTATAAATCTTCGCAAACCGCTTATTCGAAAAAATTCTTATCTTCATTTTTTTTTACTTTCGTGAATAATAATAATCTTACATTAATAAATTAATAATCTTCTTAAATTTCCGTGGCTTTTTAATATTTTTTAAGTTTTCATCAAAAAAGGTTTTGAATATCTAAAATTTTTATCTAATGAAAATACAATTAAGATATCAATGCTAAAGCCATACGGAAGGTTTCTTACGAGATGAATACTAAACAAATGTTATCAACAAATACACAATTTTGAAATTTCTAGTAGTCGAAAGGTAACTCCATCAGATAAAATTCTTTCTAGATTTAGGTAAAATTAAAAAAAAGGTTGCAGCTAAAAAACGCTGGATACTGTTTTTTTTTTATAAATAAATGTCCAACTTAGCTATCTTTCTAAATAAAGGCACAATCTTAAAAAAAGTGTAATAAAATGAAAATAAACGAATTTTTCATGCGTGTCAACTTGGCCCCTCACTTTCAAAATTTCGATTTTTTTTAGAGTTCTGACATCCTATTCAATAGCTTTATAGTTCCTGATAACTGATAAATAGAGTTCCTGATAATTATTAAAAAAATTTCTCAAAAATTAAATAAAAAAAAAATTTCATCAAAATTCAGAGAAATTCGTTGAAAGAATTCCAGGAGTTCTGATTAGAGTTCTGGTAGCCCCGTAAAGAGTTTCATAAAAAAATCTCATAAAATTTTTCGATTAACTTAAAATAAAAACCTGCAACACCTTACACATACCCAAAAATATGAAAATTCAAAATTTTGAGAATTCTAGGAGTTCTGATTAGAGTTCCGGTGGCCCCCTGAATATTTATGCAAGAAATAATCTTGATAGACTCAAAATTCAAAAACGTACAACACTTTAAAGATACCAAAAAATTGTGAATTTCCAAATTTTTTAGGTAGGTTTTTGAATTTTGAGTTTATCGAGATTTTTTTTTGTAATATTCAGGGGGCCACTGGAACTCTGATCAGAACTCTTGGAACTCTTTGGAAAAATTTTACTGAAATTTTATGATTTTCAAAATTGTGTAACTTTCGAGTTTTCAAGCTGTTTGAAATTATTTTGTTGTAGAACTCTAGAACTCTTTTGGGACTACTAAACTTCTAAATATCTCTCAAAATTAAAAAGTTTTGCCTTAAAAATTTCGAAATTTTAGGAAAGATTTTGAAACTTTTTTGAAATATTTAAAAAAATTTCCTGAACATTCTTTTTTCAATATAAAAAATAATTTGAAATTTTCTCCGGGACGTTCAGAAATTTTCTTAATATCTCGAAACCTTTCATAATCCTTGACAAGCTTCTTTTTCAAACTCTTAAAATTTTACATTTTGTTTTAAATATTTTCAACCCTCAACAAATTGACTATTTTCGAATCTTTTCAAAACTTCTAAAATTTTTCAATTTTTTTTAAATGATTCAAAGTATGCAAAAACTTGATTAAAATCCTGAAAAAAAATTTCCTAAAAGTGGCCAAATTTTTTTGACATATTTTGAAATCTTAGAATCTAAAAATTATTTTAATTTTAAAATGAAATCTAGATCACTAAAAATATTCCTAGAAATCTTATTATCGGTATTGTCAATTTTTTATCGATTTTTAAAATGTTTGCCCTGAATTAGAAAATTATTTACGTTCCAAATATTATAAATTTAAAAATGAAAATAAGAATTTATGAAATAATATTGAGTGTTATAAACCATTCTTCTGGGAAAATAACAACATCGGGAAAATTCATTTAGACCTTTTTATTAATTAATTATATTAATTTTGAAATAAATTTTTTATTTGTAACAATGCCCAACTTAGCCATCTTTCTAAATAAAAGCAAATTCTTAAAAAAAAGTTGAATAAAATGAAAATAAACGAATTTCTCGTGCGTGTGAACTTGGCCCCTCAATTTCAAAATTTCGATTTTTTTTTAGTTCTGACATCCTTTTGAATATCTCTATAGTTTTTGCTAATTGCTAAATAGAGTTCCTCATACTTGTTGAATATATTTATCATAAATTAAATCAAAAAAAAAATTCGGCAAATTTCTGATCAGAGTTCTGGTAGCCCCTTAAAGAATTTCATAAAAAAATCTAATAACATTTTTTGATTAACTTAAAATCCAAATACCTACAACACGTTACACATACCCAAAAAATTAAAATTTAAAACTTTGAGAATTCTAGGAGTTCTGATCAGAGTTCCGATGGCCCCCTGAATTATCCTACAAAAAAATCTTGATAAACTGGAAATTTAAAACGTACAACACTAAAGATACCAACAAATTGTGAATTTCAAAATTTTTAGATAGGTTTTTAGATTTTGAGTTTATCGAGATTATTTTTTGTAGAAATATGCAGGGGGCCACCGGAACTCTGATCAGAACTCTTGGAACTCTTTGGAAAAATTTTTCTGAAATTTTATGATTTTCAAAATTGTGTAACTTTCGAGTTTTCAAGCTGTTTGAAATTATTCTGTTGTAGAACTCTAGAACTCTTTTGGGGGGCTGGCTCTATTTTTTGAAAAAAAATGTATGGATCGAATTTTTCAAAACTATTTTCAATAATTATCAGGAACTCTAGAACTGTGCTAAATGTACCAAGAACTCTAAAAACAGTTCATTTTCAAAAATTGCGAGGGAACTTAGACTTAGCCCTTTTTTGCAAAATTAAGTAATTAATTTTGTTAGAAAATATCTGACTATTAATTTATGATTTTGAGGGATAAATAAAATTGTAAATGAGCCATGTGTTCAAGGTTTAAAACAGGAAAAAAAAAATATAAATGAAGGTAAAATATTTCAAAAGAATGATTTCCACCTCTCCAATACATTTTATTACTATGAAAATCAACATAATCTGGAATAAATAAGATAGCGCCTAGAATAAGTACATGAATGAAGCATCAGAATCTTCAGTTTCTCAACAAAAATTCCATTGAACACTTTTTTTTTACATTTTGAGAAAATGGAATCCCCTATTAGCCTGTTTTTAACTTTTTCTATTTTCCTCACTTTTTTCGGTAAGTGTAACAATGTATTTTAGGTTTAGGTATAATTTTATTCACTTGCGTGGTCCAAATATTTACTGAAAATTTTCTTCACTCGAATTTTCATACATATCGTTCAGAAATTTAGTTTTTGAAACAAAAATATAAATTTTTCTTTAAAAAATAATATAATTTATAACAAGTCTCGAGTTCGGGTCTTTGGCGTTAATTACGATTTTTTAAATTAAAATTTTAAAATGCGTAAAATGCAATTTTCTACCAACAATTAGATCTTTATATAAATTGTTTAAATAATTTATTATTTTCTTTAGTAGAAAATCGTATTTTTTTTAATTTGTCAAATTATTTTCAAATTTTCACTCAGTGAAGTAACAATTAAGGCAACTTAACGAACATTATTGTTTAAACAATTTATCAATTTAGTAATGCGTTTTTTTGAAAAGTTTAACTTTTTTTGATTTTTAGTTTTGAATAAATAATAAAGAAGAAAATAAAGAGATTTTTTTTTAAATAACTTATTTTTGGAAATAGATTTTCCTGAAATTAAACAGATATTTGTAAAATGGATATCTTGAGTTTAGTTTTCTTCTTACTTGAGAGGAAACTCAATAATAATATTCACCACAAGTGGTAACGCGGAAGCAATTACAAATTTTGTTTACACTTCACAAAAACAAATTTTCATTTTGAAAATTTAATTTCTGATAAAAATTTTGAAATGTTGCTAAACATTCCTTGAAATTTTAAAGAAAGGAAATTTTTTAATTCAAAAAATTTAAACGAAATGTAGAATAATATTGTATAAATGTATAATAAATTAAAAATATTTCAAATGATTATTCATTTTAAAAAATTAATAACAAAATTCGCATTAATTATAATGATTTTCAGAATTTTTGAAAAATAAAATTTAAAAATTATCAAAACTTTGAAAAGATTTTAAGAATAGTTTAAAGAAGGATTTTGAAAAATGTTAAGAGAATATTAAAAATTTTTTCATTTTTTTTTTAAATTGTCTCAGAAGAATCTGAAAGATTTTAAGGCATTTTTTATTGTGCAAAATTAAAAAATTTTGAAATGGCATTTCGAAGATTTTTAAGCATTTTAAAAAGTTTTAAGGAAATAAAAAGACTACTTTTCTGGAGACTCCCGCTGAAATTTTGTTTTTTTTTTAAAGAAAATTTTCGAAAACTTTAAAAGATTTTAAAATATATTTATAAAAAATTGTAATTGTTTAAATTCGGGAATTTTCCAATTCGTAAATTTTCCAATTCGTAAATTTTAAAATTTGGGCATTTTATTATTCGGAAATTTTCCAATTCGGTATTTTTAATTTTCGGAAATTTTATTATTCTCGAATTTTAATATTTGGGAATTTTCCAATTGAGAATTTTTATTTTTCGGCAATTTTATTTATCGTTAACTTTTCAATTCAGGAATTTCACAGTTACGAGAATTTTTTTTGGGGACTTTTCAGTTGTCCCAAAAATGATTCGAACTTTGTAAAAATGTCAACAAATTTAAACGAAATGTGAATTCTTGAAGATTTCGGAAAAATAAGCTTTTTAAGATTTTTAAAAAATTTTTGAAAAATAAAATTAAAAAATGATCAAAACTTTAAAAGGTTTTTAGAATTATTTGAAGCACGATTTTAAAAAATGTTAAGAGAATATTAAAAAAAAATTTAAATATTTTTAATATTGTCTAAAAAGAATCTGAAAGATTTGAAAGCATTTTTTTATTTTGCAACATTTTAAAAGATATTCAGAAGATTTAGAAGTTTTTTTGACCAGATTCAAAAATTATAAAATTCATAACAGTAAATAATATTATTGAATTGGAAAATTCTCCACAGAAAAATGCCGAACTATAAAATATCCGAATTGGAAAATTCCCGAATTATATAAATTTAAAATTCGATTTTTTCGAATGCTTTTTGTATTTTTTTAATATTATGCAATTAAAAAAATGCCCCATTTTCGAAATTATAAACATTAAAAATAATTGAAACAAAATGTTCATTATTTTATTTGTAATCAATGAAACATATTTATAAAAAATTTTAATTGTTTAAATTCGGGAATTTTCCAATTCGGCAATTTTAAAATTCGGGAATTTTATTATTAGAAAATTTTCCAATTCAATTTGTTTTTAATTTTTAAAAAATTTTTTATTCTCGAATTTTAATATTCAGGAATTTTTCAATTCAGTATTTTTAATTTTTCGGCAATTTTATTAATCGTGAATTTTTCAATTCGGGAATTTGACAGTGTCGGAAATTTTATTTTTTGGTATTTTTCAGTCTTCCCAAAAATTATTCAAACTTTGTAAAGATATCAACAAATTTAAACAAAATGTGAATTCTTGAAGATTTCGGAAAAACAAGTTTTTTAAGATTCTAAAAAATTTAAAGAGAATATTTCAAATAATTTTTTATTTAAAAAAATAATTACAAAAATAGAAATATTTCAAACGATTTTCAGAATTTAAAAAAAATTAAAAAATGATCAAAACTTTGAAAAGATATCAAAAATTGTTTAAATAAATGTAGATTTTGGAAGATTTCGAAAAAGAGTGTTGAAGGGTTTAGAAGATTTTTAAAAATATTAAGAAAATGTTAAAAAAGATTTTTTAAATATTTGCAATATTGTTAAAAAAGAATCTGAAAGATTTAAAAACAGTTTGTTTTATTTTGCGGAATTTCAAAAGATATTCAGAACTTTTAAAAGTTTTTTGGCAAGATGCAAAAATTTAACTTTATTGTTTAAATTTTGATTCGATGTTTCTGAAATCTTCAACAATCTTTTTGAATTTTCTCAATAATCTTAGAAGAATTATTATTATAAACCTTGAAAAACAAAATAAATAAATAATCTTAAGATATAAGCAATTATTTAAAATTTTCATTTCCACTAAATTTTTTTTTAAAGGTTATAGAAATGGAAAACGTGACACATCAAAATCTTTGCATTCGAAATTTTTTCCGGGACATTTAGAAATTTTTTTAATCTCTCGAAACCTTTCATAATCCTTAAAAAGCTTCTTTTTCAAACTCTTAAAATTTTACATTTTGTTTTAAATATTTTCAACCCCCAAAAAATTTATTATTTTCGAATATTTTCAAAATTTCTAAAACGTTAAAATTTTTTTTTAATAATTCAAAGTTTGAAAAATCTTGATTAAAATCCTGCAAAAAAATTCTTAAAAGTCGCCAAATTTTTAAAAATATTTTGAATTCTTAGAAACTAAAAATTATTATTATTTTAAAATGAAATCTAGATCACTAAAAATATTCCTAGAAATCTTGTTGTCGGTATTGTCAATTTTTTTTGTGAATCCAGCAATTTTTTTATCGATATTTAAAATGTTTGCCCACAATTAGAAAATTATTTACATTCCAAATATTATAAATTTGAAAATGAAAATAAGAATTTAATAAATAATATTAAGTTTTATAAACCATTCTTCTTGTAAAATAACGACGTCGGGAAAATTTTTATTAATTAATTATATTTATTTGTAAATAAATTTTTTAATTGTAACAATGCCAAACTTAGCCTTCTTTCTAAATAAAAGCACAATTTAAAAAAAAAAGTTTAATAAAATGAAAATGAACGCATTTATCGTGCGTGTGAACTTGGCCCCTCACTTTCAAAATTTCGATTTTTTTAGAGTTCTGACATCCTATTCAATAGCTTTATAGTTCCTGATAACTGATAAATAGAGTTCCTGATAATTATTAAAAAAATTTCTCAAAAATTAAATAAAAAAAAAATTTCATCAAAATTCAGAGAAATTCGTTGAAAGAATTCCAGGAGTTCTGATTAGAGTTCTGGTAGCCCCTTAAAGAGTTTCTAAAAAAAATCTAATAACATTTTTTGATTAACTTAAAATCCAACATACCCAAAAATATCAAAATTCAAATTTTTGAGAATTCTAGGAGTTCTGATCAGAGTTACGGTGGCCCCCTGAATATTTAAAAAAAAATCTTGATAAACTTAAAATTCAAAAACGTAGAACAATGTAAAAATACCAACAAATTGTGAATTTCAAAACTTTTAGGTAGGTTTTTGGATTTTGAGTTTATCGAGATTATATTTTGTAGAAATATTCAGGGGGTCACCGGAACTCTGATCAGAACTCATGGAACTCTTTTGGAAAAATTTCTCTGAAAATTTAGGAATTTCAAAATTGTGTAACTTTTGAATTTTCAATTTGTTTGAAATTATTTTTTTGTAGAACTCTGAACTCTTTTAGAGCTACAGGAATATTAAAGAAAAAGTTTTTTTTAAGCGGGGGGCTAGCTCTATTTTTTGAAGAAAAAAAAATTTCTGGGTCGATTTTTTGGGAAATATTTTCAATAATTATCGGGAATTCTATGACTGTGCTAAATGTACCGAGAATTTAAAAAAAAGTTCATTTTCAAAAAGTGCGAGGGAACGTAGATTTAGCCCCCAATTTTGAAAAATCTATTTTTAGATCATTTATGCGCCGGAACTATTTCTAAAAGTTATCAGGGACTGAAGAGCTATTCAAGAGAATTTAAGAACTCTAAAAAAAATTCGAACTTTCTAAAATGAGGGACAAAGCTCACGCGCATTAATTTCTTGTGCTTTTTTTTAAAATGTTTCACAAACTTCAGCAATTAACCAAATTTCGGAGAAATTTGTTAAAAGAATTCCAGGAGTTCTGATCAGAGTTCTGGTAGCCCCTTGAAAGAGTTTCATAAAAAAAAATCTAATGAAATTTTTCGAATACTTAAAATCCAAAAACCTGCAACACCTTACACATACCCAAAAATATTAAAATTAAAATTTTTGAGAATTCTAGGAGTTCTGATCAGAATTCCGGTGGCCCCCGGAATATTTCTACAAAAAAAGATCTTGATAAACTCAAAATTCAAAAACGTACAACAATTTAAAGATACCAACAAATTGTGAATTTCAAAATTTTTAGGTAGGTTTTTAGATTTTGAGTTTATGGAGATTATTTTTTGTAGAAATATTCAGGGGGCCACCGGAACTCTGATCAGAACTCTTGGAACTCTTTAGAAAAATTTCTCTGAAATGTTATGATTTTCAAAAATGTGTAAGTTTAGAGTTTTGAAGCTGTTTGAAATTATATTGTTGTAGAACTCTAGAACTCTTTTGGGGCTACAGGGGTATTAAAGAAAAAGTTTCATTTTTTAAAGCGGGTGCTGGCTTTATTTTTTGAAAAAAAATGTTTGGGTCGAATTTGTAGGAACTATTTTCTATAATTATCAGGAACTCGAAAACTTTGCTAAATGTACCGAGAACTCTAAAAAAAGTTCATTTTCAAAAAGTTTTTAACTTTGGCTATTTTCCTTACTTTTTTTGGTAAGTGTAACCATATATGTTAGAAACAATATGATAAACAAGAGTGTTTCAAAAATTCATTGGCAATTTTTTTTTCTCGCATTTTCATGCATATCGCCCGGAAATTTATTCCAATTCACAAATATATCCTTTTTTGAAAAAAATTATATTTATAGGTTTCGCAATCCCCATGAAGTTTGAAACGTATTTGCCATAGGAAAAGTATGTTCTTGTAAATTTTATAGAGAACCGTCAATATTAGGTGAGCCGAGTTGAAACGAGTGAAGGAGAACAAATATAAATCGAGTTCCTGTTTTGACATTAATTTGGTTTTTTAAATTCCAATTGTTAATATTGCGCAAAATGCAATTTTTTACTAAGAATTAAATCTGCATATAAATTATTTAAACAATTTATTATTTTCTTTAGAAATTCGCTCTTAGAATAAAGTTCTTTGACTTTTTAGTTTTGAACGAATAATAAATAAACATTAAAGAGAAAAATTATTATTTTAAAATTTCGTTCTTTTTTATAATTATATTTTCCTTAAATATAACAGATGTTTTTAAAAATGATATCTAAATTTAATTTCTCAAGAAAATTTGTAAATATTGTAAAATATTCCTAAAAATTTTAAATAAAATGTAGGATATGTAGATTTTTGAAGATTTCGGAAAAACAAGCTTTTTAAGATTTTAAAAAGATTTCAAGAGAGTATTTCAAATTATTCTTCATTTTGAAAAATTGATAAAAAAATTCGCAATATTTATAATCATTTTTAGAATTATTGAAAAATAAAATTCAAAATTATTAAAACTTCGAAAATATTTAAAGAATTTTTTAAAGGAGGCATTTTTTTTTTTTTGCAAAATTTTAGTTTTTTGACTAGATGCAAAAATAATTTCAAATTTAAAAAGATTTAAAAAAATATAGGGCAAAACTTATAATTTAAAATTTTTTAAATGGAATTTCGAAGATTTCTAAGAATTTTAAGAAGTTTTATGGAAAGAAAAAACCTGCTTTTCTGGAGATTCCCGGAGAAATTTAGTACATTGTGTAATTTAAACATTGATCAGTTGCTCGTTTTTAATTTTTTAAAACTATTTTTCAAACAATTATGTGTTTTTAAATCATGGTTTCGTTGAAAATTAATACTTGCGAATTGAAAATTAAACTGATTGTTAAAAATTTGTCTTTTTGGTCAAAAATACGTATCTTTTATTGTAAATTTCATTTTTGTTTGTTTTATTAAAAGTGCATCTGTTTACTTAAACATTTTAAAGACTAAGTTTTAAAATGGCACCACTTATTTAAAAATTAAGAAATTTCTTTCTTCTTGAATAATTCAACTTTTCTGATGGGAATTCTTGAATTTTATTGAAAATTCGTCTTTTTTATAGTAATCTAATCTTTTGGTTTTAAAATTCATATTTTTTACTTCAAAATTCGATTTTTCAGTTGAGAAGTCTTGAATTTGATTGAAAATTCGTATTTTTTGGTATTAAATTAATATTTTTGTTTAAAAAATGATTTTTTTATTTAAATAATCAACTATTCGGTTGAGAATTCTAAAATTTGGTTAAAACTATGTTCCCTTTGATAAACAAGTAATAAGTTTGTTTGTTAAACAATTTAAGTGTTTACTTAACCATTTTAAATACGAAGTTTTAAAATGGCACTGCTCTCTTAAAAATTAAAAAATTTCTTTCTTCTTGAAAAATTCAACTTTTCGAATGGGAATTCTTCAATTTTATTGAAAATTTGTCTTTTTTTATAGTAAATTAATCTTTTGTTTTTAAAATTCATCTAAAATTCATTTATAATCAATTGATGTGTTTGCTTAACCATTTTAGAAAATAAGTTTTAAAATTGCACTACTTTCTTAAAAATTAAAAAAAAAATCAACTTTTTGGATGGAAATTCTTGATTCTTATTGAAAATTCGTCCTTTTTGATGGTAAATTAATCTTTTTTTTGTTAAATTGATCTATTTTACTTGAAAATTCGATTTTTCGATTGTGAAGTCTTGAATTTGATTAAAAATTCGTCTTTTTTGGATTTAAATTAATATTCATGTGCACACTTAAGCATTTGAAAAAATAATTTTTTAAATTGCACTGTTTTCTTAACAAATTAAAAAAATTTCTTCCTTCTTGAAAAATTCAACTTTTTGGATGGGAATTCTTCAATTTTATTGAAAATTTGTTTTTTTTTATAGTAAATTAATCTTTTGGTTTTAAAATTAATCTTTTTCACTTCAAAATTCGATTTTTCGGCTGAGAAGTCTTGAATTTTATTGAAAATTCGTCTTTTTTTATATTAAATTAATATTTTTGTTTAAAAATCGTTTTTTTAGTTAAAAAATCAACTGTTTGATTGAGAATTCTAAAATTTGGTTAAAAATACGTTCCCTTTGATAAAAAGATAATCAGTGTGTTTGTTAAAAAAATCATGTGTTTACTTAAGCATTATCAAAAATAAGTTTTAAAATTGCACTGCTTTCTTAAAAAGTTTAAAAAATTTCTTCCTTCTTGAAAAATTCAACTTTTTCCGTGGGAGTTCTTGAATTTTATTAAAATGTCGTCTTTATTGATAGTAAATTAATCTTTTGGTTTTAAAATTCATCTTTTTTATTTCATAATTTAACTCTTTGTTTAAGAATTCTTTAAATTTGTGAAAAATTCTTTTTTTTTTGTAGAATATTATTATTTTTGGTTAAAAATTTAACAACTAGGTTTTAAAGTTAAACTAATTTCTTAAAATTACATTATTTGTTAAACGATTTAAAATATTGCTTAAAAATGCTCTTTGGTTGAAAATTGAACTGCTTTGTTGAAAATTCGTTTTTTTGTTGCTGAAAATTTACCTATTACATTGTTGATCGAAAATAATTCTTTTTTAAGTAACTTTTAAACTTTTTGGTTGAACTGAACTATTTTCTTAAAACTTTGTTTTTTATTTTTTTTAGAAATTAATCTAGTTTAGTTGGAAATTCAACTTTTGGGTTTGGTAAAGTTTATATAATTTTGTAACAAAAAATCAAATGTTTGATAGAAAATTAATTTTATCTTTAATTTAAAATTATTTTTTTTAATTAAAAGTTTAACTATTCGGTTACCATTTTGTTGAGAATTCGTATTTTTTATGAATTCAATTTGACAAGTCTGCAATTAAAATATTTTTCAGTTGCGCGTTTTTAATATTTTAAAACTATTATTTAAACAATTATGTGTTTTAAAATACTTGGTTCGTTGAAAATTAATATTTCGTTTTTTTGGTTTGTTAAAAGTTATAATTTTAAGATCCAAAATTAATTTACTTTATATAATATTTGTCTCTATTGGTAATCTGTTTGAATTTTGATTAGGTGTTTTGTAATCTTCAAAAGTTTTTTTTAATTCTCAATAATATTAGGATAAATTTTATTATATAGCCTTAAAAACAAAATAAATAAATAAACTCAAGAATTAAATAGTTATTCGAAATTCTTATTTTCCATAAAATTAGTTTTTTTTAAATATTATAGAAATGGAAAATGTTAGAAATCAAAAATTTACTAGAAGAATAAGATTTTGAGATATTTTCAGCTTTATTTAAACAAAAACCAGGTAGAAGTTTTGGTAGAAAATGAATCTTTTTGTTTAAAAATTCAACGAAGAAGTGTCAAATTTACAGTACTTTCTAAAAAATTCTAAAAAATTTTTTTCTTGTTTAAAAATTCAACTTTTTGAATCAGATTCTTAAATTTTATAGAGAATTCGTCTTTTTGGTACCAAATTAACTTTTTTCTTTTAAAATTCATATTTTTTAGTTTCAAAATTCAACTTTCTGTTTGAGAATTATTGAATTTTGTGAAAAATTCGTTTTTTCGGTAGATAGTTAATCTTTTTATTTAAAAATTTTTCTTTTTGTTTAAAAATTTAAAAACTTTGTTTTAAAGTTGAACTACTCAAAATATTGGTTAAAAATTCTTCTGTGCGGTTAGAAATTGAACTGCTTTTTTGGAAATTCCCTTTTTTGTTATTCAAAAATTACTTTGGTAATTGAAAATTTACCTATTCTATTTTTGTTCCATAATGGTCCTTTTTTTATGTCATAATTAAACTGTTTGGTGAAATTGAAATTTTTGGTTAAATTTTACTATTTTCTTAAAAATTAGTTTTTTTGTTGAAAATTCAACTTTTGGGTTAAGAGTTCGTGTATTTTTTGGGAAATTCGTCTTTTTTTGGTAATAAAATAACTTTTTTTAAACAAAATTTCATATTTTTTATGAAGCATACACTGTTTCGTATACAAAATTCGTCTTAAAGTTTAAATAATTTATTAACAAAAAATCAAATGTTTGGTAGAAAATTAATTTTGTCTTTAATAATTATTTTTTATATAATTTTTTTATATATATTTATTTATATTTTTATATATATAATTTTATTATATTAATTTGTAACATAATTTATGGCTAATCCTTTAAAAATTACTTCAAATTTTTTAAAATGCTAACTAGGCAATTTTTTCACGTATATCTAAACAAAAATGGTTAAATAAAAAAGAAGAGTATTTTAAATCTTCAATTTACACTTTAACTTATTAACTTGTTCGTTAGGCAAATTTTTCCTAATTTTCCGGATATTTTACACGAATAAAAATAGTTGGTAAAAAATTGGATTGTTTATAAAAAAAAATTTATTTGCATTTGTATTTATGTATTTGTTTTTGTACTCATGAAAAGTTACCAGGGCTACACTTACACTTAATGTCAACTTTGTTGTGAAAAATAATTATTTTTCTATTTTAATCATTAATATTTAATATTTTAATAATTTTTCACCACTGCAAGACGTCAAAAACTAAAATAAATTTTGTTTGAAAATTTCTTTTTCATAAAACCAACCGATATCCTAAAAGATGGTCCCAATAATTTTGATTCATTTGTTTCTACGAATGAACAGAATTTATTTGAAGGTAAAGATAACACAGGTCTGCAAATAATGGGGCTCAGAATAGGTCCATCACGTCAGGATTTAAAGATATTTGAGGTTATGTACAAAAAATGTCGTTTTTGGCTATATTTAAGGTTATGTACAGAAGACAAAATATGTCCCATTACATATCTCGTAATTTTAAACTGGCGTAACTTGGTAAAGAAAAATGGTAATTGAACTCTGCGACTCTTAAATTAAAAAGGAAAAGCAGTACTATCCAATACAACTAAAGAAAAAATCCCAAAAAATTTTTTGTCTTCTGTACATAACCTCAAATGTAGCCAAAACGCTATTTTAATCATTTTTGAGACAGCACCTTAAATCATCCGATCGAGTTATTCCAGATGTCAACGGTCATTATTTGACTTAACTTTTTTTTAAATTGAGAATCGTTTTCATTGTTAAACACAGCTTTTTTTGGACCAGCCAAGTAACTTATTGAAAGTAACTAGTCATTTCTAATGGCTGGTTAATTTGTCAATTTTTTTTTCTTCGTACAGAGTTAGGATTTTCGATGATGCCTCCTTCTGGGCATGGAAGCAGCAGTTCCCAGCAACCAGAATGTTCCACTGCGGCTATTCCTTACCATGTTGGTCTTCCTCCTGGAACTTTTATTTTTACTATTCAACCTTACACGCAAAATGAAGAGGGTGCTTTTATTGAATTAAAACCACCTTTTCGTTGGATACAATCGATGTATAAACCTGAGTTCTACACTGCAGTAGTTCAAGAATTGCATATGCGTCCCATATTGGGTCCACCACCAAACCACCACCGGTATAAAGTGTACCTCCAACATTGCAACAACGAAGCAGTTATGTCTCAAATGGACCCAGAAGTAGAAAAGACATATCCTATAATAAAATCTCGTCTTAGCAAAAAATATGTTGATGCCCTGCCTCTATTCAAGAATCATCTGACATACCCTCAACCACCAAAAGAGTTAAAGGTTAAGTGGTAAACATCTGGAATATTATTAATATTATGTAGTTAATCAAAATGGTTTTCTTATTCCCCTTATACTACTCGAATTTCATTTTCATAGTTAAATCCGGCTACATAAAGTTAGAGTTAGAACTGATGTATTAAAAGTAATACCAGATTCATCTGATAATAAAATCTGTATTAAAATAAAGAAACGAAAGCCTATCACATTGTTGTATAATTTCTTTGCATGTCAAAGTGACACCTTCAGACCTGTTGTATTAATATTACTTCTTAGATGTACTCAATTTTACTATTATACTACTAATATACACTGAAACCCTTTAATAGCCCTGCCTTCTATAGCCCTTCCGAGAATTGACGCCGCGCCGTAGTTATGCGCAACAGGAGCTGCGCGGAGTTTGCGTTTGTCACTCAGGCGAGCACTCAGGCGTACACAAACAAAAGCGAAGCGAGCTATAATGAGTTAGGTCCCTCCCACCGTCAGCCCCAAAAACGGCACTATAGAAGATTTTCACAAATCAGACAAACTAAATTTTGTATTTAAAATGGTAATTTTTCCAGCTGAAAAAGCGAAAGGGAAATTCTCTAACACACTATCCCTATTCCAGCTTTATGCTAAGTTAATTGAAGTTCAAATTAAGTTTTCAATTTAAAAATACTCATACTAAAATTTAAAACAATTTAATATTAATCCCTATCAGTCTTTCAGAATTATTTTATTTAAAAATTTATAATCAAAACGTCTTTTTTATTCTGGCATCAACTATAAAAATCGATTTTTAATAATATATAAATAAGTTCCTTACTCTCTGATAAACAGTATTAATATTGTAGGTCAATCGACTCGTCTCGAATTAACACATCTTTTCTATTCTCGCATCATCATTTAATTATGAGAATGAAAAAAATGTTTTATTATAAAAATCGATTTCAAATATAATAAAAATGACCATAACTTACTTACTCTTTAATGAAATGTAATAATATTATAGGTCAATCGATTCGTTTTGAGCCAACGAATCTTTTTTATGTGTTTTTGTTAATCTTTTTTAGTCTTACATCAACGTCGAATTATGTTGACAAAAAAATTTTACCATTAAGAATCATATTTTCAAATATTCTGCATTACCATAGCTTTCTCAGTTTTTAATCAAATATATCAATATTATAGGTCAACCGATTCGTTTCGAATTAAGATATATTTTCTATCTTCGCATCCACTTTAAATTATGAGGAGGAACAAAATTTTACTATGAAAATCGTTTTTAACTATATTATAAATGACGATAAATTTCTTACTCTAGGATAAAATGTATTAATAATAAAGGTCAATCGATTCATCTCGAATAAACACATTTTTGTTAATCTCACATCAACATTAAATCATGAGAATGAGAAAAATTGTACTATAAAAAGCGATTTTTAATATTATATAAATGACCATAAGTTTCTTACTCTCTGATAAACAGTATTAATATTATAGGTCAATCGATCCGTCTCGAACCAACACATATTTTCTATTCTCGCATCATCTTTAAAGTATGAGAATGAAAACATTTTTATTATAAATATCGATTTTAAATAAAAAATAAATGACCATAAATTCCTTAATCTAAAATAATATTTGCTAATATTATAGGTCAATCGATTCGTCTCCAATCAACACATCTTTTATATTCTCGCATCATCTTTAAATTGTGACTGAGCAAATTTTTACCATAAAAAGCAATTTTTAATATTACATAAATGACTATAACGTCCTTACTCTCTGATAAACAGTATTAATATCATAGGTCAATCGATTCGTCTCGAATCTACACATCTTATATATTCTCGCATAATCTTTAAATTATGTCTGAGAAAATTTTTACTATAAAAAGCGATTTTTAATATTACATAAATGACCATAACTTCCTTACTCTCTGATAAACAGTATTAATATTATAGGTCAATCGATCCCTCTCCAATCAAGACATCTTTTCTATTCTCGCATTATCTTGAAATTATGACTGAGGTAATTTTTAATATTATATAAATGACCATAACTTCCTTACTCTCTGAAAAACAGTATTAATATTATAGGTCAATCGATTCGTCTTGAATAAACATGTTTTTTCTATTCTCACATCATCTTGAAATTATGAGAATGACAAAATTTTGATTATAATAATCGATTTCAAATATAATAAAAATGAGCGTAACTTCCTTAATCTTTAATGAAATGTAATATTATTATAGGTCAATCGATTAGTTTTGAGCTAACAAATCTTTTTTAGTCTTGCATCAACGTCGAATTATATTACCAAACAATTGTTTACCATAAAGAATCATATTTTCAAATATTGTGCATTACCATAGGTTTCTTAGTTTTTAATCATATATATTAATATTATAGGGCAATCAATTCGTCTCGAATCTACACATCTTTTCTATTCTCGCATCATCTTTAGATTATGACTGAGAACATTTTTACTCTAAAAAGCGATTTTTAATATTATATAAATGATCATAACTTTCTTACTCTCTGATAACCAGTATTAATATTATAGGTCAATCGATTCGTCTGCAATCAACACATCTTTTATATTCTCGCATCATCTTTAAATTATGAGAATGAAAAAATGTTTATCATAAAAATCGTTTTCAAATATAATAAAAATGACCATAACTTCCTTCCTCATTAATGAAATGTAATAATATTGCAGGTCAATCGATTCGTTTTGAGCCAACAAATCTTTTTTAATCTTACATCAACGTCGAATTATGTTAAAAAAAAAAGTTTTACTATAAAGAATCATATTTTCAAATATACTGCATTACCACAGCTTGCTTAGTTTTTAATCAAATATATCAATATTATGGGTAAATCGATTCGTTTCGAATCAACACGTATTTTCTAATCTCGCATCAACTTTATATTACGAGAAAGAACAAAATTTTACGCTGAACGTCGGTTTTAACTATATTATAAATTACGATAACTTTCTTGCTCTAGGATAAAATGTATTAATAATAAAGGTCAATCGAATCGTCTCGAATCTTTTCTATTCTCGCATCATCTTCAAGTTATAACTGAGAAAATTTTTGATATTATACAAATGACCATAACTTCCTTACTGCCTGATAAAAAGTATTATATTATAGGTCAATCGATTCGTCTCTAATCAACAAATATTTTATATTCTCGGATCACCTTTAAATTATGAGAATGAAAACATTTTTATCATAAAAATCGTTTTCAAATATAATAAAAATGACCATAACTTCCTTCCTCATTAATGAAATGTAGTGATATTATAGGTCAATCGATTCATCGAAAACATTTTTATAATAAAAAACGAGTTCATGAGAATGAAAACATTTTTATTATAATAATCGATTTCAAATATAATAAAAATGACCATAATTTCCTTACTCGTTCATTAAATGTGATAATATAATAGGTCAATCGATTCATCTCCAATGCAATTTTCTTCTCGCATCATCTTTAAATTATGACTGAAAAAAATTTTACTATAAAAAGCGATTTTTACTATTATATAAATGACCATAACTTCGTTACTCTCTGAAAAACAGTATTAATATTATACGTCAATCGATTCGTCTCGAATCAACACATCTTCTTTATTCTCGCATCATCTGTAAATTATGAGAATGAAAACATTTTTATTATAAAAGTCGATTTTAAATATAATAAAAATGACCATCACTTCCTTACTCTTTAATGAAATGCAATAATATTATAGGTCAATCGATTCGTTTTGAGCCTACGAATCTTTTTTAGTGTTACATCAACGTCGAATTATCTTAACAAAAAAAGTCTTACCATAAAGAATCATATTTCCAAATATTCTTTATCAATCTCAATATTATAGATCAATCGATAACTTTTTTACTCTAGGATAAAGTGTATTAATAATGAAGCTTTATATTCTTGCATTAACTTTGATTTATTATTAAAAAATGACTTTTGAAGAAGATAGTTCAACTTTAAACCAAGTTGTTGATATTTTAACAAAATAGTTGAATTTTTTAATTGAATTTTCTAAAAATTGTTTGAAAATTTGTTTGGAAAATTTAAACTAGTTAAAATGAATTAATTTTTTAGGTATTTTCTTGATACTTAATTTTTTTGCAGAAAATTACATAAATAAATTTCTGCTAAAATAATTTATTTTTTAACCCAAAAAGGCGAATCATCAACAAAACAGACGAATTTTTAAGCAAAAATAATGCATTTCTAAGAAAACTATTAAATTTTTAATAAAATAATTAATTTTTTAACTCAAAAGGCGTAATGTCAAACAAAAATATAATAGTAGATTTTTCCACCAAAAATAATTATCTTTTAACTAAAAATTGTTGGATTTCTAATTAAAAAGACGAAATTTCTGCAACAAAACCGGTTAGTTTTTAACTAACAAGATGAATTTTCAATTAAAATAATTTTTCTACAAATTCAAAAACACAAATTTCCAACATAAGAATAGATAAATGATATGGAAATGGTTTTTTAGTCAAGAAGAAAGAAAATGTAACTAAATTCGTTACGAAATGGTAAATTTTACAGTCGAAAAGACGAATTTTCTAAAAAAACAAACAGTTTGATTTTTAATCTAGAAATGTGGATTTTAAACCAAGGAGTTAATTTTAATCCATATATTTGAATTTTCAACCCAAAAATATCAATTTTTTCACCAAAATTGTTGAATTTTTCATAAAATAATTAAGTTTTCAACCAAATAATAATTTTATTAAAATATTAATTCTTAACGAAATATGTACGAGTTGATATAACATTATATAATAAAATTTGACTTAAAAAAGCAGTTAAATTCAATAAAATAAGACAAATTTTCAATAAAATAGGTACATTAAAAAAAATTTTAGTCAAAAGATAAAATTTTTAAACTGAAACTGTTGAATTTTCAAGCCAAAAATACGAATTTTCAACAAAACAGTTAAATTTTCAATTCAAAAATATGTTTTTTTTTAAATGAAATAGTGGAATATCTTATTAAATAGTAAAATCTTCAATATAATCTTCAACCAGAAAATATAAACTCCCAACTAGATTTTTAACAAAAATATTTTTTAATCTTTATTAAAAAAAATTGAATTTATAAATGAGGAATTTTGAACAAAATAGTTGATTTTTCAAAACAAATTCTGAATTTTTAAGGCAAAGAGACTAATTCTCTATAAAACAGTGAAATTTTCAATATTAAATATTAATTTTCAAGAAAAATCGACTTTTTTGTCGAATAATTGAATTTTCTACTAAAGTAGTTGAATCTTCAACCCGAAAGGACGAATTTTCAATCATTTTTTTACTTAAAAAAATGAATTGAATTGATAAAGTTAAATTTATACAAAAAAGGTATGTCGTTTTATCAAAATTTCAAATTAATGAGCCCAAAAGTTTAATTTTCGATCCAAAAATATAGAATTTTAACGAAGGAATTAATTCTTAACCAAATATTGGAATTTTGAATTTTGAACAAAAGAATTGCGTTTTAAAAAAATATATTTTTTAACAAAATCGTTAAGCTTTCAAGAAAATAATTAACAGCTAAACTAAATTATAAAAAATTTCTAAGCAAATTGTTGAATTTCCAGGCCACCAAGATACAAATTTTTTAGTAAAGAAAAATAGTTGCATTTTAAACAAAAAAAGTTATGAGGAAAATTTTCTTTAAAACATATAGTTTTTCATCCTAAAAATATGGATTTTCAATAAACAAATGTTTCCCATTTAATTATTAAAGAGATCTAATGTATTATTCTGAACGGAAAATAAACCTTGAAACGACATTTGTTTTTACGATTTCCAGAAACGCTATATAATTATTAATTTTAGATGTTAATTTTGTTTGTCTACTGGTCTATATCAATATTAATAAAATATTGATAAATC
>JAAAKG020157831.1:0-29919 GCA_010014905.2 Druon quercuslanigerum | reverse complement strand
GTCATCGTATAAAATTCTTTTATGTTTTTCACTGATCCTCCTCTAGCATCAATCTCATTACCCCAATTTCTATTAATATATCAGAGAACAATCAAAATTCTAGCACAATCTTATTTTTTAATTTACTATTAGTAATTATGTATAAAAACCTAATTACACCCTGTGTTAATTTGCAACAATTTAGAAACACACACTAGAAATTCTTATCACTGATGCAGATTATTTTAACAAAAAATACTTTAAAAACTCAATTTTGTATATTGTTTTTAAACAAAATGTTTGAAAATGAACACTAAAACACTGAAAAAAAATTTCTAGATATTGCCAGATTTTCACGAAGGTTATTTTTTTGACTTTCACAATCCACAAGGCACGAGGCACGAGCTCCTTGCATTTACGAAAAAGCCGGGCGTCAGTAGCCATAAATGAATAAAAATCACTTTGAGTTCATGTTTACTTGTAAATATAAGTTTCTAATGTTACAATACTCGTATTGCCACAGAATTTAAATTTACTAGGTAGAGCAATATAGCTGCTGCATCTAAGCGGATTAGCTGTGCGAAAAAAATTATTATAGGAAATATGCTGTTTGATCACGACTGTTAGAATGTTTATTATATGAGGATAGAATTATCTTCCAAATTTTCTGTCTGCAGGAGACAGACGGTTTATATATCTTAGCTATTTAGTTTGCAGTTCTACCTAAACTTTATTGCAAATTCAGCTATATCTCTCCAGCATTATATTTCAAGCTGCAACAGCAATACCATTTTTTAGTGGTGTGGTTTTTCTAAATATTTTTATTTTAAATTTTATTTATTAGGATCAAAAAAATCTACGTTTTCTTTAACAAAATGATCAAAAACAAACTTGTAGAGCTTTTTTGGGTGAACAATTATTGTGTATTCACTTTTTCGCATCTTGCATAATTTGACCGCGAAATGGAAATTTTCATTTTTTATTATTTGTCTTGTCGGTTAAAATCAGAACTGATCATCAAAAAATGCTAGTTTAGGAACTGGACCTTTCTTGTAGATCACTAAAAAAATCTTAAATCCTATTTTCTCAGATTCAGGGGGTAAAAAGAATAAACTTAGTTTTCTAAAAAACTGGGTTTTCGAATTTATTTAGAAAACGGTAAAAGCTCAAACAAATTCTATTAATAAAGCCGTATTGCTGGTTATAATTTTGGAGACATTTGAATTTTTCTAAGTCAACATCAAAATGATTATTTTCGGGTTTGATTGGAAGATGATACAACGTCATATAATTTATCCTAGGCACTATACTTATGTCTCAAAAGCAACCAGAAGCGGTTGTATTTCATTTTCGAAAAAAGGCACAACAACACGTGTGTTTATCGAACTCGCCAACAGTAGACGCAACTCTCTCGAACTTACAATTCCGGTAATTTATCCGCATAAATGATGATATGCGTAACTTCATACCAGCTATGGCTCTTATGCATAAAAGACCTTATCATACGTACGACCACAAATACTTTTAAAATTAAAATTAGAAACTGGTGTAAGGGGGCAGTAGGGTATGTAACGAAAAAAAGCCTGGTCTTTTTATATTATAAAATGAGTGCACAACATCCTTAGAATATTATGTCCAAATTTTAATTTAATCGGAGTAAAATTGAGAAAGATGTGGTATTATTAGTGAGTGACTTTTCGACCGCTCCGACGCTGCTGAGTGGAAGAGCAAGAAGATGCTTTTGCCATGCTAGATGAAAGTTCTATACTTTATGGACCTGACACTGATGATTCTGTGTGAGTATGTTAAAAAATTTCTAATCTAATAGTGCTTTATTTCGGTTTTTTTTACTATGCAAAACTTTGAAGCGTTTTTCTCGCGATCGACGTTTTTAAAGCTGCTGCCAACTGTAACTTAAAATTTACTGGACCGATCCTTATGAAATTTACTAAACTATTTTTATACATAATTTGCAAGGTCGCAACGCTGAGTTTTATTATTTTTTACAATTATTATTGTCTATTTACCAATAAATAATGTCGATTTTTGCTCGAAAATCGATGTTTTCTCTTCAAAATGTTAGCAAAACTTTTTAAAATTAGTATTAAAAAATAAAACTCAGCGTTGCGACCTGGGAAAACTCATAAATTAATGACATTTTTTTTGGTTTCAGATGATCTAGTCTTGAGTTCTGCACGGCACGGCAATGTAACTTTCTTCAGGGCGTATCCGAAAATTTGCTCTCACAAGCTTAAAAATACTTTTTTTTCTGAAATTTTTTGAAAATATTCTTGAAACTGCCCCCTTAAAAAGTCTGCAGGGGCCTGCGCCGTTCAGCGACAAAATTGTAGAAGTGGTTATATAGTTCGCCCGTCAATATATATAAAGTTGAATTAATCTAATAAATTATGTTTCGTAGAAGGTATGAAGATTCTTTTTTCAAGATTCAATTACAGTTTTATATACGGTTGCTGATTAAAATGAGCTCATTACCTAAGATGGGGGCATCTGTCAGATGACGAGCTTTGATAATTTTTCATGATGGGATGATAAATGGCCTGGGTGGTTTTCGCCGATTGTCGGCTAAATTACAGGTAGCACGTCAAGTCGGCGAGACGTTCCAGGAAGCGTTTCTCAAACAGAACGGATCATTTCGCGAATCAGTGCGAGGGATCTGCTACGCGCCTGCTTGGAATTATTTACGGCGCATGTTTATGAAAATGAAGCTTAAGACATGCTAGAAAGGCGAAGAAGCGATGCCGCAACTCTATTATCTTTGCAATACGTTCCAAAGGCTAACCTCAACCTCTGATCCTAGTACTTAGTACCTAAAAAGATAATAATTTAAAAAAGTTCCATTTTTATAAATATCTTAAATTTTAACTTATGCGGCTGTTACAGGTACAAAATTAACTTTGTACGGCACATGTTCCAGTTACCATTGTAAGATTATAATACAAGTGATCCAGTTACAAAATTACCTTTCCACACATGTTCCAGTTCCAAATTAACGTTGAACTGAAGGCTGCCACTAATTAATTTACTTGAAAAATGTGACTAATTTAATCAATGTTATGATTCAATATTATTTGCTTTTTAAGCTTATTTCGCACATAAATGTAATAAATTACTTAATTTATGTTTAAAATTTCAATACATGAAATTCAACAGTACAGAGCAATTTCACATTTATGTGTATTATTTTATAGAATAGAAAAAAATTTCAATGTGAAATTGAATTGAATCAAATCAGACGTATTCAAAAGTGCAATGGTGTTTTAACAAAAAACTAAAACCAGAAAAGTTTCAGCACTTTCGTAGCCTTACTGAAAACATTTTTTTCAGATTTTTATACCAAAAAGTACTTTCATACTTCATCTTTTTAAATTACAAAGTTTCTTTTACACTACACCTGTTCCAATTGAAAAATAACTTGTATACTGTATTCATTACAGTTACAAAATTACTTTTGTACTATTCCTATTCCAATCACAATATTATTTTTAAAGTAAAATTGAAGAAATTTAAATGAGATTAAAGCCCTAATTAACGTCCAATAAGCGGAATTCCTGAAAATAAAAACAAGAATCCAATGACCAACTTTGAACAATCACTATAAAATTTTCCCATTGCAATCTGAAAAAAGTTCCCTTTTTCCCTAAAAATAAAATAAAAAGAACTCCCTTTGGAGAAAAATAAAAAAGATGAAAGGAAAATGACTACTACTCGTATTTCAATTAAAATATTACTATTGTAACACACATGTTCCAATTACAAAATTACTTCTGTACTACAAATCTTCCAATCACACAATTACTTTGGTACTAAACCTGTTCCAATTACAAAATTATTTCTGTACAACGCTGTAATATTACTTTTATGCGACACCTGTTCTAATTAGAAAATTTCTTCTGCACTATAATTTTGGTAACCTGTTCCGGTTACCAAATTACTATTGTAATTCTCCTCTTCTAATTAAAATATTTTTTTTGTATTACAATTATAAAATTACTTCTGTATTAGACATGTTCCAATTACATAATTACTTTGGTACTCCAACTGTTCCAGTTACAAAATTTGTTTGTTAATTGACCTTTTCCTATTACAAAGTTACTTTCTCACTACAACTGTTCTAAATACAGAATTGTTCTTGTAAAACACATGTTCTAATTACAAAATTACTTTTGAGCTACACCTAAGTGAAGTCTAAGTAAAAAATTACTTTTATACTATGCCTGTTCCAATTACGAAACTACTTTTGCACTACACCTGTTCAGCTTATGAAATTAGTTTCGCAATGAACATTTTTCAGTTACAAAATTACTTTGGTATAGTTTAAAATTGAAATGAATCCAATCAAATTTATTCAACTATTTTTAAACTGCAAAAGTAACTTTAATTGAGAATAAGAAAAAAATGTTTTAATAGCAGCTAAAACATAAAATTATAAGCTTCATTTTTGGTCAGACTTTCCATAGTTATATCCCTTTTATTAAATTTTTATGAGGAAATACCAGAAATTTTATTTTGGTATTTGACAATGAATTTGACATGCTAGAATTTGAGTTTTCTATATTCTAAAAAACATAGAATTAAGGTAATATTATTATATACCTTCGTATTTTCAAAACAAAATTTTTATTTAAAAGTAAAGTGATTTAGTAAACATATGTGATAATAGTTATTTATAATACAAGTGCGTAAAACATATGATTAATACGAGTGTATTACATAAAGTGCAACTTAAGAGGTCGGTGTTCCAAAAAATAAGTTTAAAAAACAATGAGTATTATCATAGTTATGTATGAAACTGTTTAAAACCCAGGTCGCAAGCGGACTATATCTGATGGTTTGGTTTTGACTGTTGCGGTATTTAATTGATATTACAAATTTTATCAACATAAAGTAACAAAAGACTTCTTCATTTTAAAAAAAGTGACTATATTGATTTTTTCTTTTAAAATTGACTAAAAAGTGACTAAAAGTGGCTTTAAAGGTAGTTGTCATGCAAAAGAAACAGGTCTGTAGAAAAAAGGTTTTCTATGATTTTCAGAATTGAATCCTATTTTATGAAATAAAAAACTTTAGTTTTCATGCGAAAATTCTTATCAATTTTTTAAGAATGGTTGAATTTGAATAAATCGTGTCTTATATTTTCAGGAAAGCATTTCCCCCTACTCTATTGTTTCCAATTTCAAAAATAAGTGAATAATCAAAAATACTCATTTGTTTTAAAAACTTTATCGTCAAAAAAATGGTTTCAACCATTTCAGTCATAGAAAAATTTGCATTAAAAATTAGATTTTCATCGTAAAAAAAATTATTTTAGTAAAATTGCGGTAAGCAGCCCATCAGTCGAGAATTCCTCAGAAGCTGGCAGCAAAATACCATAAAGACAAGTCGATGGATATAGTGCAACCGCATGCTTAGACACGTGTGCCATATAATATGACTGGGGTTAATATTTCTTGTAGGGCTTGTCTTTTGATTGCATTTTGCACTCCCCCAAAGTCTCTTTTTTTCTCTTTCCTCTCGAGAATCACTTTGACCCATCTTTCTCTCTCACTCCTTTTATTTTGCATTTTTTTATTTTCTCCCTCTTCCTTTCTGGCGTTGCACTCGCAGCTTCTAAGGCGACAGGCATGCGCTACAAGACACGACGTTTTGCATGTGTTTCGACTAATTAACATACGTGAAAATCCTCTTAATTGGGTGATTAAACGCCTGCGGAGACACTTTAATGGAGAACGAGGTACGATTCTTTTTATCCAACCCCTTCAAGTCCCTTTTCCTCCAAAGCAGCTTTTATTCATTTTTTTACAATGGCTTTGGGGAAGAACATTAATTTAGACCCGGAAGCTACTCATTTCTCTTTATTTTTCTTATTTGGAGTATTTCTTGAAATACATTTGAGTTTGTGGTTTTACTATTCAAGTACAATGCAAGTAATATTAAGTACAATACAATTAAAATACAAGTACAATTTTCTTTTATATTACAAGTGCGGAAAGCAGACAATTCCAAGCAAAGGAGAGTTGCACACCGCTCTCAATTCTCGCATCTTTTCGCACTGCGCATGCGTTGCGCCGGCAAGCATGTGGCGACCGTTGGCAGAAGGTAGTCGTGACTGTTGTGTGATTCCGACTCGTCTTCGGCTCGCCTCTGTCTCTGGCTCGTACAGCAAACTTCACACTCTTGTAAAACTTACTACTTTACACCTGTAACAAAATATACTATTTGTTCTTGGGTCAGATTAAAAAGCACTACGATTCTGAAATATTTTCGAAAACCTTAAGACGACAATTTTTATATTTGACGAGAAAAAGATCTTCTAATTTTTTTCTGATTAAAAATAAATATATTTAGACGTCACCGTGGAGGTTTTTATGCCGAAAATTCATGATTTAATTTTTTTAAAGTGGCTGTCAACACAGTTAAAGTTGCGAAATTTTGATAATTATCCTGACAACAATTTCTTCTATTGGGGAAAAAATTAGGGAATACTTATCCCTATAATTGATCAGTAATATTTCAAATAATTAAAAAATTTTAAAATTTAATTAATTTTGCAGAAAAGTCTGTGGTTCAAAAATTGGAAAACATTTCAAAAGATTTCCAATATTATCAGAAAAGAATTTGGAAGGTTTTAAGGTATTTTTCTTGTATCTGGGAAAGATTTGTCAAAGCTTTAGTAATAATTAAATTAATTTAAAAAGATATTTATAAATTTTAGAACTTTTAAAGAGATTAAAAATATTTTCTAATTTCTTCAAAACTTCTATAAGTCCTAAAAATCTTTTAAACTCAATAGAATATTTCCTAAAATTTGGTAAAATTCTTTAAAATAAAAAACTTACTTAAAAATTTTCCAGACACTTATTCAATATATCGGAAATCTTCAATGATCTTTTTAAATTTCTTCAAGAATCCTACGAAATTTATATTTATATAACCTTAAAAAATCAACTTAAATTATAGTTATTCGAAATTTTAATTTTACATGAAAAATTATTTTCCCCCTCAAATTACATGCAATTTGAACTGTTTTGTTTAAAATTCGTCTTTTTTAGTTACATTCAACTGTTTCTGATTTAAAATTAAAATATTTTTCATCAAAGTATTAATAATTAGATTTTTTGTTGAGAATTTATACTTTTTATTAAAAATTAAATTATTTGCAAATTAACTTTTATGTGTAAATTGTCATTTGACATCTGAAATCTTTCAAACGCTCTTTGCACTTTCTCCAGAATCGTATAAGAAATATATTTATGAAATCTTAACAAGAATTAGGCTCATAAAGTAAATAGTAATGCCAAATATTTATTTTGTATTAACAATTATTGTATTTTAAATATAAGACACAAGCGAATTTCAAAAAACAGATTACCTAGGAACCATTTTTCTTGTCCGTTTTTCATCGTATTTCTTCTAAATATAAGTAAGAACTGAATCGAATTCAATTTCTTAATAATTGTTGAAAACCAATTCGATAATAGATGAAAATAGCAGCAGATGAATTCTATATAATTTTCTCCGTGAAACTGAACAGCACAATTTTTATTATTGTAAACCGATATTTCTAATAAATTATTTTTAAAACGACGTTTTAAACAAGAGAAAAGTTTTTTATATAACAATTACATATCACTCACTCACATGCTCTTAATTTGCTATTGATTTTGTTTCTACGTCAATTATTTGGTCTTGACCCTCAATTCCTGAGTTCCAAATTTTTATTTTATGCTTAGCATTAAACATCGTGTTGAAACTCAACACAAAACGCTGCTTTAAAATAAATCTGATTCACCTTCACTTATTCCTTCATAACTAAAATGTAAAATAAAAGTGAAAATTTTTAGAAAAAGCCTTAAATTTCTAGCATTACATTAGGACCAGATAGTTGTAAACAGTAATACATACTTTACGCAATTATATTTTCCAATTAAATTAATAATTACCTCGCTCTAAGTAAGTAAGTAGTGTGTGGAAGGTGTCTAAAGGATAGGGAAAAAGGTACAAGAATCCATCCAATCTAACTGTCTAGCATCATTAAAAGAAAATAGTATTAAAAATAATAATAAATTTTCTCTTTCTAACTCTATTATAAGAAACGTTCGCTATAAACAATAATAAATCATTAGAACAATTTACTTAAACATCGGATTATGAAGAGAAAGTAATACTTCATCTATGAGATACAATTTCCAAAAACTAAAAAATCATAATTAGCGCCAAAAACTCACAAAATCCAGTTTCAAAAGTTTTTCACTAATAAGGTTATTTTGGGGCCCTATAAAACGGATCAAGTTCGGAAGGCAGGGGGTTGTTGTTAAAAAAATAATCATTAGTATTGTATTCTACACCTAATTGGGAATATAAATTTTGAATTTTAACTCGATTCACCTGATATTGACGAATCTGAATAAGATTTAAAAGACATTTTTTCCTTATTCCTTGTAATTTGAAACGCCTATGATTTTTGTGAATTCGAACAAATTTGAATGCAAGATGAAAGAAAATTTGAGAACAAAAATTTTGGACGACCCTAATGTGCTGGAAAAGGGTTTTCCAGTCCCACCATTTAAGATTGTAAGATTGTCGCTATTAATAATAAAAAAGCTAGACGTGTAGTCAAGGCTACTTTTAATAACGAAAAGGCATTTAACGAGAAGAAAAATAAGAGAAAAATGGAAGGGGTAAGAAGGTGCTCGACTATCTATTCAATTATCACCTTGATACGGTTGCGTGCATACAGGTAAGTATGTTACGTACGTTAATCCCTTTTCACGACTTCCGCCCATTCTCGGGTGTGAGCGACATGTCCTGTGACGTCAGAGACCGGGCACCAACTTCACGGATGCGCGAGCGCTCTAACGCCCGCCTTGCTCGACGTTTTAATGCCTAAATTATATAGGTAAATTGCTTCCATTCGCTCTACTTTGCGCCCTCGGGCAATCCTGAAGCTTTCCGCGAATCCACCCGACACACGTTTGCCACTAAAGCTTTGTAATTGATTTGATCAAGGCACAAATCGTGCCTGAAACATCTATTACTTGTTCACCAACAAAATCTCGACATAATAGATTCTTGCACTTGAAATTCCACATTACAAGTATCGCACATTATCATGCGTTATAAATAATATAAAATTACGCAAGCTTGCTAATGACTAAATAGGAAGATCCATACGCTTTATTCTAATCACGTCCAACAAGTGAAGCTTTCCATGCGAGCACATTAGTCTTTCGTTTGAGGCGTATCTCACTCCATTAGGACTCTTCGGAATATCTCTAGATGCGCTACCATTAACTTGAACTAAATATAATTGTTTAGTTAGTATTTCTTATTTCATTCTCTCAGCATGTCCAAATCACCACAATAAATTTCTGTCAACCTTGTCAGTGTTTCCTCTGCACTACATTCATTGAGAATCATCTCATTACTGATTTTTTCTAATAGCGTTTTACCACATACATTGCACAGGAATTTCATGCCAACAACGTGAGTTTACTCTTATCCTTTTCTTGGTACAGCACAGTGGATTCAAGTACAGTGCAAGTACAGTGCAAGTCATAACACTTTTCTGTTCTGGCATACAACTTTAGCTTTCTTTACGTCCATACATTTTCTCAAACAAGCTCTTGTGTTTCGATGTCTTGGACGTAGAGTCTCATTCACACGTTCCCACAATTTTTTCCTCGAATTATCTGTAGATATGCTACTATTTACTCGAAATAAATATAAGTTTATTGTCTGACTTTCTTCTTTCATTCTTTCAGCATGCACAAACCATCACAGACAAATTTTTGTCATCCTTGCTAGTGTTTCCTCTACACTGCATTCATTGAGAATCCTTTTATTACTGACTTTGTCCACTAGCATTTTTCCAACATACATTGCATTGGAATTGCATGCCAGCAGCGTTGAGTTTACTCTTATCCTTTTCTCGATAGGTTCAGGTCTTGCTACCGTACAGCACAGTGTATTCAAGTACAGTGAAAGTACAGTGCAAGTCATAACACTTTTCTGTTCTGTCATACAACTTTAGCTTCCTTTATGTCCATACATTTTCTCAAGCAAGCTCTTGTGTTTCCATGTCTTGGACATAGGGTCTCATTCACACATTCCCACAATTCTTTCCTCGAATTATCTGTAGATATGCTACTATTTACTTGAACTAAATATAATTTTTTCGTCTGTCATTCTTCTTTTATTCTTTCAGCATGCCCAAACCAACACAACAAAAATTTTGTCACTCTTGCCAGTGTTTCCTCTGCACTACATTCTTTGAGAAACCCTTTACTACTAATTTTGTTCATTAGCGTTTTACTACATCCAATGCATAGAAACTGCATGCCAACAGCGTTAAGATTACTCGTATCCTTTTCTTGGTAGGTTCAGGTCTTGCACATTTTCCTGTCCCGGCGTTCAACTTTTACGTCCTTAAAGTCCATATATTTTCTTATGAAAACTCTTGTGCTTTTATGGCTTTATAAATGTTTCCAACTTGGGGTCTCATGTGCACTTTGCACCATTCTCTCTTCGGTCCGCCTTTGGGTACGCTACCATTTACTTAACCTGAATATATTTGTTTTTCAGTCGTTCTTCTTTCATTTTCTCAACATATGCAAATCATGTCAACAAATTTCTTTCACTGGTCGCAAGCAGTGTTACCTCTACACTGAATTCTTTGAAAATCCTCACATTACTGACTTTATCCATTAGCGTTTTACCGTATACATTGCACAGGAATTGAATTCCACACACGAAAATTTTTATTGGACCGAACTTCGATCCATCTGATCATCTCTCAAAACAGTTTTTTTGCTCTGCTCTATTTGGTCTAAGCAAATATTAATAAGCAAATTAATTTCAGTAATATTTATCTAATTCTTCATTTTCATGACCGTCCACATGCGCATTGAAGCCTGAACGTTTGAAAATATTCGTATTAGGGTACTTGTACAATTATTCAGAAATAAATTCTTCTTGAAAAAAAGAATCAATATAAATTGTTTCAATTAATTGTAAAGGGTTTATGAGTAAGAAGTGATGGTGTGAAACATTTTTAAAAAACCGAACCCAATGGGTTTGATCGGAATTTTTTCGGATCGGGTTGACCAAGTCGGGTTTAGGGTCGCAAAACGGCCCGAAAACCCAATCACTGGCCCAATAGTTCACTGAAAAAATGTCCTTAAATTTCTGGTAATTTTTGGTAACTTTAGCCGTAATTAATAGTAAGCTATTATAACTTCATAAACTACGTTTCCAATTTTGAGTTATTCTATACCTCCCCCGCCGGCCTCTCGTTGACAACCATAGTTTTGCCCCCCCCCCCCTGCCCCGTAACTAAGGTAACGTAGATTTTTCACAAGAATAGGGAAATAAATTCCCGTAAAGAACACTAATGTTGATATCATATCCAATACAATATAAAATACTTTAAACTCAGAACATTTTATGGCATTTTTAACACAATAGTTGACTTCTTAGGCAAATAAGAGTTTCTACCATGAGCGATAAATTAACCGAAAAATGTAAATTTTAACTGAATATTTCCGTTTTCACCAAAAAATATTTTTAAAAAGTTAATTTGTGACTAAAAAATAAAATGTTTCATAGGCTGAAAAAAACATTGCCTCACATTAAATTATTGAATATTTAAAGAAATAAAATATCCGACAGATTAAAATAAATATTTCTATAGCATAAACCATGAGCAAGTTGCAATAAAGTAGTTCGCAGGTTCAATTATAATGTATGTTATCCTACATGGACAGCTGGAATCTCTCGGCCTGAATTATAATTAACTTCGTTATTATATCATTATTATTATTATTATTATTATTATTATTATTATTATTATTATTATTATTATTATTATTATTATTATTATTAATATATTATTCAAAGGCTGTATTTAACTCTAGGTCTAGATCATGAATGCCCAAGAAATATTTCTTCAATTAATAATCGAGTCACCTTGAACACTTCTGTATGCACTAATAGGTCCTCGAGACATATGTTGTTCAAAAGATGTGAAAAAGTTCGCTAATTTCGAATATCTGTTATTTCTTCGAAATGCTGGTCAGGTTTTGCTTAAAAAATTTTTTTCTTACAATTTCAATCGTCAATAACAAAAAAATTAGAAAATCATTATTTTCGAATTTTCATTTAGTAATAAAAAATCACCTAGCTCAAACAATCGGCTATAAATTGCCTTTTTATGCAGTTTTAAGAAGAGGAGTAAAATTAAAGGAAAAATAAAATTGAAAAAATTCATGTCAAGTTCATATACGAAAAATCTAAAACTTTGTTTTAGGCACGTAAATGCTCGAAAAATAATTGTTAATTAAATTGCTGACTATAGTTCAATTAGAATTTCGAGTAGAATTTACAACAACAAAAAACAAACAAATGTCTCAGGTAGACATCTCGCGTCTTCATGTAGAAAATTTTTCAGAAAAAATAATGTTTATTCATCATTATTTCCCTTATCATTTTATTATTTATTTCATTATTATAAGAATTTTAGAAGTTAAAAGTCCAGAAAACGTGAAAACTAGAAAAGTATAATAGAACGACGTGAAGGTGTAACATTTTTAACTCTGTTGAAACAATAAGAAGACCATATTGGGAAATTGTTGACGTGACCTAGTTTTCTTTCCAGATTCAAAATAGTGCCTGCTAACTGTTTGAAAAAAGTTAAGAAAAATTAGAATTTTTTATAGCTGTGAAATTAAAAGGGATCAAGATGGATCAATATATTAATTAATCATAAATAATTAGGATCCTCATGTGCTACTTTTCAACAGAGTTACGTTTTTGATTGTCAACTTTTTTTTTAGTTGTATCATTTTCTTATTTTCCATAGAAAATTTCAGTAGTCAAGCAAACTTTGTAAAAATTATTTGTCATGAATATTAATTATTCGATTAGTTGTGATATTTGTTATTTTCGTAGCGGAAATAAACTAATTGCTTGATGAAATTAAATAAATTTACTTCAAAATGTATATAATAATTAAAAGAAATTCATAAAAATAAAAAAAGTGAAATATAGAAACGTTTTATAAAATAAAACGACGGTGTAGCATCATCAACTCCATTGAAACCATAATAAGGTCATATTGGGAAATTCTAAACGTGAAGTATTCTACCCTAATTTGAAAACATTGCCTTCGGAATGTTTGTACAAAGTTTAGAAAAATAAAAAAAATTTATAATCTTTAAATTACAATGTATCCATGAACTCGAAATTAATTAAACACATTCAGGGTCTAAATGCTCTAATTTTGGACAGAAATCTGTTTTCGAGTTTTCCAATTTCATTCGTTAGTATAATTTCCTTATTTTCCGTACAAAATTGCAATTATTTAGAAAAGATTATTAAAAAATGAATAATTGGATTAGTCGAGATATATTTTAATTCAATGGTTGACAATTAATTGATTGATGCATATAAATAAATTTACTAAGGACTGTATGTAATAATTTAAAAAATATTATAAAAAGCGAAAGACAGCTTGTCCCAATTTAAAAACATTGTCTTCTGATTGTTTGCAGAAAGTTAAAAAAAATAACATTCTTTCGCTATCTTAAAATAACAAGGGATCAATGGGCTAAAAATTAATTATACACATTTAGGGTTTTCATGTGCTATATTTTTCTAGTCTTTCGTAGCAAATTTCAAATATTTAGCAAACTTTGTGAATATTATTTTCCTTCTATAAGAATGAACTTGATTGTCTAAAGGCGGCTATTTTTTTGTTTTCTAAATTTTCTCTGATGTGAAAGATACTCTATTGACTCTCGGAATCAAAATTTTTAAATCTCTAACAACTAACTCGAATATTGTGCGCTAGAGTTGCCCAAAAATGCATTGGAATTTTTTTCAAATTTTAATGCATATCGCCTGAAAATTTATTTGAATTCACACAAAAATAAATGTATTTTTGTTTCTTTAAAAAAATTATATTTTGAGTTGACAAATAGTCACCAAATAGCCACAAATAGTCGCTTCACAAATATTCATAGCATATGCATAAAATATTACTTTTTAAATATCACCCGCAAAAGTCTGTTTTATAGGGTCACAAAAAGCCCCACAAGTGAAAAAATGGGTTTTGAGGCGATATCCTTGCAATTTCTAGAATCTTTTTAAAAATACGTGTTGTGCGCGCTACGCGTACAGGAATTGCATGATTACAAATGTTTCTTCATTATAGCGAGAAACTTCCAGTAAATTCAGTTTCAATGACATAACATAAAAAATACATTTTTAAGGTATTTTTGGATGAACTATTCATGAAGGCAGAATTAAATTCGTCTATTTGAATTTGATTCGAATTTTCTATGTAAGATTCCATTCACAAAGTTTTCTGGGCATGTTTCTCACACACATTTATTATATTATTTACCTTTTATGCCAAGATTTTATTTTTAAAGTTTATATGTAAGACAAATGTAATATTTATTATGTGCATAGTGAAACTGAGAAAAATTTAAGAGCTGAAATGTAACATTTTATTTATTCAGGACAGATGCATACAACAGTATTTGAATTTATATATTTTCATCACATTGTTTACATTAAAGATTTAAGCTTCTCTTTACGTATATTGATCCTGTAATATGACAAATTTTATTTCACTTTTAAACTTGACCCTTTAGAGGTTGTTTTTCATGTAACTATTTTTTTGACATTTTGTACTATCGTAAATTAATTTCCTTAATTAACTGTACCACTTGGTTGAAAGCTCATCTTCTTCAATTAATAAATTAACTATATTATTGAGAATTTATTTCTTGGGCTGAAAATGACACTATAAGGTTCAAAATTACTTGAAAAGCCCAAAATTTGGTTAAAAATTCATGTATTTTCAATCTTCTTGTTTGAAAATTCATCTCTTGAATGTTCGAAATCAAACCATTTTGTTGCTTTACTTATTTTCTTGAAAATTAACCATTTAAGTTAAAAATTGATTTCTTTATTTAAATATGAAACCATTTTGTTAAAAGCTCGTTTTTTTTTTTTAATTTTTTGATTTCATTTATGTTAAAAATTCGTATTTTTGTCCTAAAATATTAATATTTCGCATGATTTTTTTTTCTTTATTGACAGATGAATCTTTCTTGGTTAAAAAGTCAACTTTTTTGTTGAAAATTCCTGTTCTTGGTTCAAAAATGACTGTTGTCACTATATGTGTGTCATGCATCACGTGTGCCACTAAATGTTAAATACAAATTTCAATTCTGTTGAATATGTCTGGCTTTGGCTCTTACATTTTTGTCAGTTTTATTATGCACACAAATGTGACATTCTTTCTTCTCTCTTCAACTGAAACCATACGCGAACTCAATTCTTAATTATGTTAATTGGGCAACATTCTTTTCTTCGAGTTTTTCAATTTACCCAATTGGCATTGAGGAAAAGTGACAACAATTTCGAGATTTCCGTGACACACCTTTTTTTATACGAAAAAGTTTCATTTTTCGTCCCTTACAAAAAATTGAATGATGCGATTACGTAGCTTATGTAGGAGAATAACTAATGTGTACGAGTGGCATAGATATGAAATAAATGGAAAAAGTCTTTAAGAAAGTCTTTCAATATTAAAAAAATTTTAAATCACAAAAAAAGCTTTTAAGGTCATTCATGGAGCTTTTAAAGTCTATTTCGAAAATATGATTTTCTCACAGATACACAAGAAACATTCATAAAAATTAACAAATATAAACCATTTATGCATACCATTTCGATTGTGAAAACATAATGATATTTAAAATTTTTATCAAATTTCGCTTTGAAAAATTTAAAACCGTTTATCCATCAGGCTGAATTTTCTAGAAGTTATGACACAAAAATAAGTTTAAAAACCTTGTTCGCTTGAAAGTTACAATGAAAATTTTCCATATTATTTTCAGATTTTTTAATCGAATTAAGTTAAGTGACCCAGGAATCTTGAAACTTAGTTATAATTTGAATATATTGTTACATGAGCATGTTAAAAGCAACATTTCATGATTAAACACGATTATTTTCATCATTTTATAAGAGCAAATAGAAATCTCATTGATTCAAATTTAATAAAAAGCAAGGAAATTGGCATAGGTGAAGATTACTGGGATGTTTACCTGTTAGACAAAAACAGTGTTTTTTTAAATATTTGCTTTAAAAAAAAATCTCTTTGGCCATACAAGACAAATTTTCTAAAAAAAAAAAGTTAAATTTTTTAACACAAAAATATGAATTTTCTACCAAAAAGATTTATTTTCTACCAATAAAGACGAAATTTTAATCATATACATAGTTAACTTTTTGTCAAAAAAAAAGATTTTTCAGGCATGAAAGAAAAATAATTAAACCCAAATTCTTGGGAAAAATATTTAAAAATCTGAAAATTTCAGATTTCTAAAAAGTATAATTTTTTTATCTTTTAGGATTTTGCAAAAATGTAGAACAAATTCGATTTCATTTGAAAGAAAAATTAAAAGTTTAGAAGTTTGGAAGAATCTTTTAAATTTACTCAAACTATTCCTTTAGTTTTGAAAAACTGTTAAAAAAAGATTGCAATTAATTTTTGGAGATTTTTCGATAATTATAGAAATTTTTCGAAACGATTTTATGCCTTTTTAAATTTTCAGTAAAATCCCGGCCGGTATTAAAGCTGGGATCCGATCAGTTTACCGTGACGTGTTCAGCCGGATTTCCCGACCAGCACCCGGCTTCAACCGGGGCTATCCGGCCGGAACCCGGACGGATCCCTGATTGCATTGCTACACGGGATGCTTTTGAAACCATTTATTATTATTATTGAATATATTATTTAGATAACCTCACAATTCTCACATACCTGAAGATTGCAGACTTTTTATTTTAAACGGGGAAAAGATCCAATCTCAAACGCGGGTTTTCCGGCAACAATAGTTTCAAGATTGCGATAGTTTCGAGATATTATTCGAAAATGGCGCCACGGACTTTTTAAACTTCCGGTGACCGTTGCCAATGGGCCAAAACCCGGAGTTTATAAGGTCCATGTAAAATTCCTCTGCATCCAGTTTTCTCCTAAATCATAATACATGGGCTTCTTAAACTTGGCATATAGCCATTTCCTATGGCTTGAGTAAGATTTACCTGTAGAAAATTGTATACTTCCTCCTAAGCTTTTCGATCTTCATGCAAAATAAAAATTCTAAAATTAGGGTATGAATGGGAAGGTTTATTCAATAAACATATTTCCCTCTACATATTTAAAAATCTGCACACCTATGCGCACCTAATTTCTCTTCAGCATGACAATGTCTCAACAATTCATATGCAGTTATTTAACTTTTATGATTTGAATAAAACATCTGAATAATAAAACTGAAATTTATATGAGATCTTTACGTGTCATTTTATCACCTGTTATAAATAATTACTTACGATGACGCGAAGCAGGAAGTATGGTTTTAAAATGCAAAATCTTTTTTTTTAAGATTACTTGATGACACTTTTTCATCAAATTTACTTTATTCATCGACGTATGTTTGTTTATATGTAAATAAAAAACTCGATCGTAAATCTAAGACTAAAAAATTAATAAAATTTCGTAATCAAAATTCTACGATACCTAAAAAAATTTACAAGCAAAAAAATTAGAAATATAAAAAAAACTTAAATGAGAAAACACATATTTAAACAGAAAAAAAAAATTTTAAACAATGAATAAATTCAAAATTAAATAAGAAACATTTAAAAAATTAAATTTTTTAAACGCCAAGTTATACGTGAGCTTTACAAATAATAAAAAAATTCAACTAACAAAAATTTACAAATAAAAACTAAATATGTTATAAAAAATGAATAACTTTAAAATTATAAAAAACCTAATTAGAAATTTGTTTATTTAAGAAAACTCTCGATTATACGCGATATTCAAAAATGATAAACAAAAATTCTACTAAAAAAAAATCTGCAAAAAAACTAAACAACTTATTAAAAAAGGTAGACATTTTGATAAACTCCCTGTCTTAGCGCTCTTCCCAATCATATAAATAAAAAACATTTTTTTTAATACTTCTATTTAAAATAGTTTATTTATAAAAAAAATTGAAAAAATGTCAATAATGAAGATGAAAACTCCAAATGTTGAAGATACCATTACAGAAGTGATTTAAATGCAAAACAAGCATTAAGAATAATAGAGTTAATTAAACAATACAAAGAACCTATTATGAAGTTGTGAACGTGAACTAGCCTATTTCCATTTTCTGAGCTATTTTCAAAATATTTCCATCTGATTCCTTTCACAGTGTTAAGAACAATAATAATTCTTTTTAAATTACAGTAAATCAATGGGCTATGCATTAATTATGCATATTCAGGATCCTCGCGCGCTATTCCGCTATTTCCGGCAGAATTCTGTTTTATATCTTCAGAATTTTTTACTATTGAAAGAAGTATGGATTTATAAGAAAATATATTGTTTACAAAACTAAAAAGATGAATTTTTTAAAAAGAAAGTTAAATTTTCAACAAAAAAGTTTTTTTTCAACCAATAAAGAAGATTTTTCTACCATGAAATATGAATTTTCAATCCAAAAGGACGAATTTTCAAGAAAACGGTTGAATTTTCCGTTAAATTTTATACAAAATAATCAGATTTTCTATCAAAAAGATGAATTTGCAGCAAAAGACATACATTTTTTACCAATTATTTGAATTTTCTACCTACAAAGAAAAAAATATCCCTTTTTTCAAATGATTTAACTTTTTAAATTAAACTGCTATAAATTCTGATGTCCGCAACAGCAGCAATGTTACAATTTTTAAAAATTTCTTTATTTTCGGACAATGTTTAGCCTGTACACAATAAAATTTACCGCCATATATGGCGCCTACTGCATCTGGTGTCTGCATAGACACTCAGTAATTGTCAGTTTCGCGCCTGTCACGAGGATGCTCCTTGCACGCACCTCGCGTCGTCTCTTCGAAGTTCGCACATAAAATCGAGACTTGCAATTAAAATCAACCTTATTTCCGTCATGATTTTGAAAATTCCACTTAGTGCGCGAATAATTATTATTTTAAATTCAAATATACTTTTGTCTATACAGTTTTTCCTCTCGTCCTTCCTAACCTTAAATCGCCACGTGGTTTCGAAATTGCTACGAGATTCTATCGTCAGGGCTTAAAATTCGACTCCAATTTTCTTGCCAGAATTGGTTCATTTAACTTGACTTTTAAAGGTCTCCGTATTTTTCACGATGAGCCTTAAAAGACAAAACAAGTTACCAATTTCTCACCTAAAGCCACATTTTTAACCGCTTTGTCGACGAATTACACGACCGGATTCCTGCCTGTATTGAAGCCGGGATCCGACCAGTTTACCGTGACGTTTTTAGCCGGATCCCGGCCGGATTCCCTGACCAGCGCCCAGCTTAAACTGGGGCTATCCGACCGGGACCTAGCCGGATCCCTGATTGCATTCCTACAGGGGATAGTGTGAAGTATCATATATAATATTCATTTGTTTTATGCAAAAAATGTATAAAACAAATGAATATTATATATAATACTTTACACTATTTATAAACTATACATAATATTTCCGCCTGGGTCTAAATAAGAGTATATATAATAATAGATAAGAGCGCCAGTGGGTTAGGCGATTAGGCACTGGATCTTTATGTTAGAATTCCGCAGTTCCAAGCCTGACCTTTGAAATTTTTTCTATATACTTTTGCCGTGCTTATTATGCAATATGTTACAGGTATACTACACTAGATTGCAATGTAAAAAAATGTCCATTTAGTGACGCTATATTTTTCCAATGCATTTTGGTCTACTTAACTTAAAAATCGCATTCAAAGCTTTGTATGGATTGTATCGATTGAAAAAAACGACTCTTTTAAATACGTTATTTCATTGCACTTCAATTGCGAAATTGATCAGAGAAAATAGCCCTAACATTTGTTGCAGATTCCGTGATGTTTAACTTGATACCTTTTGCGACCAGATTTATTTTCTCTAGCTTGAGAAATGTTTCACAGAGTAAACCTATTCTCGAAAATTTTTTATTTTTCAAACCTAATATTTTGAAAAGAAATTCATATTAAAAACTTTGCAATGCGATTCAAAAGTTTTGCGAACCAAAAATGCATTAGAAAAATATAGCTGCACTTAATGTACAAAAGTAGACAATGAGCCCATGACTGAGGTTTTTGTTATTTATTACATGTCACACCTGCGCCATGTTACACATGTAGCATGTCACATTTGCGGTATGTCTCATCTGCGGCATGTCACAATTGCGGCATCTTTATCTAGTGGCTTTCCTCCTGCGCGGCATTTCTCACATTGAAATTGATATTTTTGCGGCATCTCTTAGCGCACCCTTGTAATTTGTCACAGAAATAATTTAAGGTCTCGTGGTGGGGGGAGGCACCCCTGTGAGTGGCCATATAAATAAAGAATGTCAATTTCTCTGCGATAAATTCCGCGTGGGAGAGAAGCCACTGCGTAGAGATGCCACAGTTCTGACATGCCGCAAATTAGACATGCCGTAGATAGGACATGCCGCAGATTTCACGAATAGCAGATGAGATATGCCTCAGATATGACATGCCGCAGGTATAACTTGCCGCAGGTAGATTTGCCGCAGGTAGATTTGCCGCATGTGACAGTATAGGGACCCAAACAAAAATTCAGAGGTCGCTAATCTCAAATTATACGCTTGCAGTCTATGTGTACAAACAGCAGTAGTGAAAGACGAACTCTAAACTGTACATTATATACCCAATTTTGTAGCTGATACAACATCCTGGCGGCAAGAGATTTAAAACAGCATATTAAATTGGTAATATCTATATCTCATCAGGCACTTGACTTAGACTGTAGTTGGTAATACGAAATCAAGTTCATACGAGAAAAAGTGTTTAAAAACACAATAATAAGGTAAAAATATTTATCACCTTATGATACATTGTACTTCTGAGACCTCTTTAATGCGAAAAGCAGGTTTTCATGAAGTCGACTGTCTGTTCGTTTCTCCGTGGGTCTGTAGCTAAAGGTTAAGTCACTTAGCTAGCCATTTTGGATGAAAATTTGAAGTGAGCACATTTTGAACATTTTCAAGACCACTTTTTTCGGTATTTAAAAATTCTCTTTACGGCTATTCATATTATTTAAAAAGACGAAAAATTTAACCTAATGACTTTTTTTATAAAAAAAGTACCAGAGTTATAGCATTTACAAAATTCCAAAAAACACACGAAAATGAACATTTTAAGCTAAATAACGCACGATATAAAAAAAGCAAGAGATAAAAAATTTTGCGTTTTGAATGTCCTACAAAATATTTATAGCAACTTTTTAAATTAAAATTTAAGAAATTTAAATCAGATTAAAATCCAAATACAAAATCCTATTTAACGTCCAATCATCAAATTCATGAAAACTCCTGTAAAAAAACAAGAATCCGACGACCAAATTTGGACCACAACGAACTAACAAAAAATTCTACAATTGTAATCTGAAAAAATCCTTGTTAAAAACAAACATTTCATAAAAATAAAAAAGAGAAAAGAAAAATGAGAATGCAACCAACAACATCCCCTTCCTTTTTTTTCTTGCTTTCGTCTTTTTTTATTTTTAATAATATAAAATCACAAACAAAGAACATTAAAAATAAAAAATAAAATTATATTACCAACCTTTCTACATTCATGCAGTACCCTTATCAAGAAAAAAATAATAATAAATAAATAAATATAAATATAAAAAAATAATAAAATTCATGCCGACAAGAAGAGCATCACCATGATGCTCACTCCCTGAAACCCAAGAATTTTGTGAGGGTCAAAAGGCAAAACCATTGTCAACAAACCTGAAATAGAAATGACCTGAAATCCAAGTCAGCCTAATTAAAATTGAAGAAATTCAAATGAGAATAAAATCAAATTTAAAATCCTAATTGACTTCCAATGAAATGACCTTTAATCCAAGTCAGCTAAATTAAAATTTAAGATATTTAAATCAGATTAAAATACAAATTAAAAGTCCTGTATAACGTCCAATCATGAAATGGATGAAAACTCCTGTAAAAAAACAAGAATCCGACAACCAAATTTTGACCACAAAGAACAAATAAAAATGTAACAAAAAAAAGAATAACGAGAAGGCTACCATTCACATCCCCTTTTTTCTCTTTTTCCTTTTTTTGTCTTTTTTATTTTTAACATTATCAAATCACGAAAAAAGGACATTGAAAATAAAAAATAAAATTATATTACCAACGTTTCGGCACTCTTACAGTCAATTATGATTTTATATTTGATTATATTCTCATTTGGATTTCTTTAATTTTAATTAGTCTGACTTGGATTGCAGGTCATTTCTATTTCAGGTTTGTTTACAATGGGTTTGCCTTTTGACCCTCAGAACATTCTTGGGTGTCAGGGAGTGAGCATCGTGGTGTGCTGTTCCTGTCGGCTTAAATTTTAATATTTACGCATACATATATTTTTTATTTATTTATTTCTTTTTGCCTAGATAAGGGTACTGTATGAGTGCCGAAACGTTGGTAATATAATTTTATTTTTTATTTTCAATGTTCTTTTTCTTGTGAATTGATAATAATAAAAATAAAAAAGACGAAAGAAAGAAAAAGAGAAGGAAGGGGATGTGGTTGGTTGCCTTCTCATTTTTCTTTCCTCTTTTTTATTTTTGTAGAAAATTTTTGTTCTTAACAAGGATTTTTTTCAGATTACAATTGGAGCATTTTTTGTTTGTTGTTGTGTTGTGTGTTTTTTTACAGGAGTTTTCATCAACTTTTTCAATTTTAATAATGAAGGCAAAAGTTCCTCTTCTAAAAAAAACTATAAATTTGTCATCAATAATGTTTTTATAGGATGCGTAGTTTTTGTTTTAGTTGAGAAAATTACATTTAAAATGAAAAAGTATAATTATTTGGAAAAACGAATCAAGAAAAACGAAACAAGACAAAAAATTGAATTGTGCATAAAAATAAGCATAACAGCGTTGCATCATCGCTGTGTTCTGCAATTTGATGGATCTACGAGGGCTGTCCCAAAAGTATCCGACCTACCTCGATCTCTCGGCGCTTGATTTATTCTTCGTGATCCAGGGGGTGGCATTCTTCAAAGTAGTCCCCATTTGATTGAACAAGATGCTTATATCGACGTTTGCACTTACTAAAGCACTCTAGTAAGTCAGACTTCGGAATCGCCTTTAGTGCATTCGTCGCATTAGTTACAACAGTATCTTTATCGTCGAATCGATGTCCCTTAAGCGGCATTTTCCATCGGGGAAACAGCCAAAAGTCGCAGGGAGCTATATCGGGACTGTATGGAGGCCGGCGGGGCTGTGAAACACTGTGTTTTAATAAATACTGCTGCACAAGGTTTGATGCGTGCGCTGGATCATTGTCGTGATGAAGAAGCCAGTCACCGGATTCCCAAAGTTGCGATGGTTTTCTCCTGATTGCATCACGCAATCTTTTCAGAACTTTAACGTAGTACTCTTTGTTGATTGTCTCGCCTGTAGGAGCATATTCGTGATGCACAACGCCCTCATAATCAAAAAAAAAAAAACAATCAACATTGATTTGATGTTGCTTCGACTTTGACGGGCTTTTTTCGTCCGAGGCTCGGATGGAAGCTTCCATTGCGAAGATAGTTGTTTAGTTTCAGGATCATAACCATAAACGCATGTTTTATCACCAGTAATAACCTTTTTAAGAAAGTTTTCATCACTGTTGATCGTTTCCAGATTGTCCTGAGCGATTTCTGATTGAAGGTTTTTTTTTTATTCTGTGAGCAGTTTCGAGAATTTCGACGAACGCAAAAAAGTCGATGTAAACAAATACACGCTGCGCGGGAACTTAGTCGTTTTATCGGTATCTCGGGCTACTGACGAGAAGGTTAGGGGTTGCTGGTGACGTTCGTACTCTCCAGAGGTCGCCTGAGTCTCTCCGCGCGATTTTGGGACAGCCCTCGTATATGTTGCGCTGCATCGATTAAATGTCCATTCATTACAAATGTAACCTCCAAAACCAGACTTCCCCGAAAATGATGTGTTTTGTCACCTGGACCATAAGTTTAACATCGTCAGAACTTTAGGAAATATACCTTGGGCTTTTTCAACTTTAACATATGTTTCTAAATCCTTGATGCATATACGTTTAAACACAATTCTAGGAAGGGGTTATACTCCATTATAGTGGGCAGCATCAGCAAAAAGGATTAAATAATAATAAATTATTAAACTACAAAAGATGTTTATCCACACATTATTTTTAGCTTTGATCCTTAAATGTGCAGAGTTAAATGTGTAGATATAATAGCGTGTAGATTTAATAGCGTAGAGTTTAATGTGCATAGTTTCTTCGTATAGAGTTTAACGTGTAAACATTAATGTGCCCAGTTTAATTTGTACGCCTTTTTATTAGAACAATAATTTATATCTTGATAATATTTGACATGCAGAGTTACATGTGTAGAGTGAGTACTTTATTTGTGTAAACTTTAATGTTCGAGCTTTCCAATTTTCGAGGTTATTATATATAGAGTTGAATGTGCACTTAATGTGCATAGTTGATACCATGGAATAGTTTAATTTTCAGTTAATTCTGAAAATTCTGAACCAAAGAGTTGAACTTTACAAATAAAATGAATTTTTAACAAATTGTTTTAATTTTTCAAATAAAAGTATGAATTTTCCATCAAATAGAATAATTTCTACCAAAAACGTCAAATTATTAATAAAACACATGAATTTTCTACGAAACCATTGTATTTTAAACCCGAAAATTTGAAATTTTAACAAAAAAGTTGATTTCGAACCAAATAGTTAAATTTTGAACTATAAAATTACGAACCATTAACCAAAAAAAAGTAGATCAAATTTTTTAAACAAGTAGTGGAGCTTTATTCTACCAAAAAATATGAATTATCTATTTAAAATGTAATATTTGATATTTTAGCCAAGTATAATTTAAATTTAAGTAGAGAACAGTTGAATTTAACAAAAAATATTCATTTTGAATACAGCAGTTTAATCTTCAACTAAAACAAATCAATGTTTAACCAAAATGAATGCCTTTTTAATCAAAACGATAAAGTTTCTAGAAAAAGATGATTTTTTGAACAAAATCCATGAATTTTTAACCAAATATTTCATTTTTCAGTATAAAAAAATTAATTTTTAATTTAAACAATGTTAATTGTGAACCAAGAATAGAATTGCTACAATTGCAGATGTAAAAGTCATTTCTCAAACCTACAAATTTTTAAGCAAATATATGAATTTTCGACTAAAATGATGAATCTTTAAAAAAGACAAATAGATTTTTATCGAAGTAGTTCAACTTTCTACAAAGAAGTTGAATTTTCGACAAAAAAGTTAATTTTCATGCATGAATATGAGTCTCCAAAAACAATTAAATGAATTTTTAATAAGAGCATTCAAACAAGTAGTTGAATTTTCCGCTAGAAAAATAACTTTTGATTCAAGAAGATTTGTAACATAATATGTGATTTTTTTAAATAAATAGTCCAATTTTTGACCAGAAAATGTCAGTTCTTAAATAAAAATATACATTGTCAACCCAAAAATGGTATACTTATATTTTAAATTTAGAAAATTAGCTGAAAAAAAGAATCTTCAACCTAATATTTGAACGTTGAACCAAAAATATCAATTTTCGACTAAAATTATGTTTATGAAAGTAGTTCTAATTTCAACCAATAATTAATAATTCTCAACGAAAAGTGTGATAGATGTTATCTGAACAAATATTTCAAAATATGTTAATAAAAATCGTTAAGCAATGACCATAACAGATACACTTTTAGCCACACATTTGCATTTAAAAAAATAGATTTTTACTCTATTAAAATAGTTCAATTTTCTGCAAAAAATGATGAGTTTTAAAAAAAATTCTTTAGTTTTTAACTAAAAATGGTCTAATTTTTGTAAATTAATTTAGAAGAAAAACAAAAACACTTTTTCAATAAATTAGTTCAAATTTCAAAAAAAGAAATCATTTTTAACAAAAACCAATTTTTAACATTGAGCAATAAACCAAATTGTTGAATTTGCAGCAAAAGATGAATTTTGAATGAAATAGATTAAATTTCTACCAAAAAGACAAATTTTCGAAAAATATTTGCATGAATTTTTAACCAAATAATAGAATTTTTCAATTAAACGAAGGGAAGTTTCTTTAAAAAAAGGAAAGAAAACGTATGCCAAAACTTTGTCTAAATTTATCAACAAGAAACGTGTTAAATGTTATCTCAGTTTGTAACCTTAATTCCACTGCCCTCTCCCTCTACCCAGTGACCAACCTTACTTTTGAATCGAAATTTTCTAATAAAACTGTGACTTTCGTTTAAAAACTACGTTCATGATTGTAATATTAAATATAATTGTGAAACATATGGAAGAAAATTAATAACATTTAAAAAAATATTTTTTTTTTGCAAAGAGACATGATAAAGTTAAAAAAGTCAGCCCGTGTAAAAATTTCCCCGGTTGGCCAATTTGTTACCAATTTCTCGCTTGCAGCAACACTTTTTAACCACCTTTGTCGCCCGATTACCCGACAGGATCCCAGCCGTTATTGAAGCCGGGATCCGTCTAGTTTCTCGTGACGTTCATAACTGGGTCCTGCCCATTTTCCCCTACCAGCGCTAAGTTTAAACCAGGACTTACCGACCGGGACCAGGTCGGATCCCTGATTGGATTCCTAAACGGGAGTTTTTCCCGTGAAATAACTTTTTCAAAATTATTATTTGCAGCGTTTTAGAAAGTTATTCAAGAAAATTATATTTATAAACATTGTAGTAAATAACAAATTGATAACCAAAAAAATTTTTTGGCAGCGAAGAAACGAACACGCAACCTTCCCATGGAGAAGAGAACCACTACTGCCTTTAGCTTTAGCTACCATTAATACTCAGATAATGAGCGTACATTATAAAAATTATAAACCAAAACTGAAATTCTCAATTAGTGGTCTCTCCTTATAATGTGCAAAAATATAAAATTGTCAATATGGACAAAATGAATAAAAGATTTTGAAGCTCATATATATAAGCTTTTTCAATCGTTGGACTATTAAAATCTTTTGTCATTTTTCTTAATGTGGGTTGGTCCTAGGTAGATGGCTGGGTCTCAATGGCCCTTATACATTCTCAGGCTTTTTTTCAGAGAAAAATGAAACATTTCAGGTGCGTTAAAAAATCCTGTCGGGGGGGGGGGGGGCAGCAGGCGATTTCACCCTTCTTAAAATAAACCAGGGAAATCTCACTGCCTAAAACTTACTGGGAAACTAAAGAAATTTCGCTGGTTCACTCAGTAGGATTCATTCACTGGTTTAATCAGTGAAATTCACTGGTTTAATCAATCAGTTTCACTGGTTAGTCAGTACCAGTAGTCAGTCGTACGCGTTGTTATACTTCAATGCGTCACGTTGCTTCATGTTAAACTTACTGGTTGACCTAGTCAAAATCTAAAACTCACTGGTTCAGTAGTGATAACTCGAAATACTTATTCAACCAGTGAAATCCTTATATTTAGATAGAAAGAGTACATTGTTTGGTAATAATAACTTCTTTATGAACGAATATCTTGCGAGAGATCTTTGAACTTTGGTTTACCAAATTTAACCAATTTGTGCGACGTGCTCTAATAGGGAATTTGAAGATTTAGAGGCACTATGTCAGTTGAACCTAATTGACACACCGTACGTCAGAATGACATCTTCTCTCCTTCTTGTTGTACGATTTTCGTCCTCGTTTCTCCCAGCAAAGAGAATCTGTTGCCGAGATTAGCCCACGCTGTTCTGCATTCATACTTGGCTTGCCTGCGATGCGGAAGAAATTCCGCATCTTGCTTTAAGACGCCTGCAACGCTTCAAGTCAATTGTACTTAAAATACAATCACTGAAAGTTTGAAAAACTATTTTAGATTATATTTTACCTGATATTTCATCTTTCATTGCACAAGCAAAATTATATTGAAACGGTTACAATAATTGAACGCTCTAATTTAAAATTACAAATTTAGCACCGCATATAGTTAATTACCAATAGGATAGAGAGAAGAGATAAGGTGAACTCAACCAAGAAAAGGAAAGAAAATTAATGAATCGATCATTATTCACGCAATTCGATAATAAGAAGTGGGGATTCGCGGGTCTGAGAAGAAGCGTGGCACAGTCGCAGGTCGAAAAAGTCCGATCAATCAGTCCTTTCGTGAGCCCTTTCAGGAAAGAAAGGTTCTCGTGGACGCTTAGACCATCTGCAATATTTTCCTTAGAAAAATTTCGTGCAGACTGGTGCGTTCAGGATAGTCACTTAAAAAGAAAAATAATCCGAAATAGTTTCTATTTTCAAGCATAGTGATTTGCAGTTACTCCTAATTAAAATTCCAAAAAGTGAATTATAATAAAAAGTCGTTACATAAAATGCAAAAAATAATTCATCAGTGTATCTCTCGATCTCAGTATAGTCTATTCCGTGTAAAATTATTATATTGAAATTATAATTTAAAGATTTATTAGAGCAGTGAAAAAGAAATGAGCTTTTTTAAATTCTTAAAAAAAACAATGAATTTTTTCGAATAATTTAACTTTTTGAATTAAACTGCTTTTGATTCTGCTATGTGCAACAGCAGCAATGTTATAATTTGTATAAAATTCTCTATTTTGAGACAATGTTTAGCCTGTACACTTTCAAATTTACCGCCATATGTAGCGCCTACTGCGCCTGGCGTCTGCGTAGACACTCAGTCATTTACAGTTTCACAGCTGGAACGAGGATGCTCCTTGCACCCACGTTGCGTTACCTTTTCGAAGTTCGCAAATAAAATCGAGACTCGCAATTAAAATCAACATTATTTCCGTAATTAGTTCGAAAATCCCACTTAGTGCGCAAATAATTATTATTTCAAATTAAAATATACTGTTGTCTATACACTTTTTCCTCTCGTCCTTCCTAACCTTAAATCGCCACGTGGTTTCGAAATATTGCTACGCGATTCTATCATCAGGGCTTAAAATTCGAGTCCAATTTTCTTGCTTACGATGAGTCTTAAAAGACAAAACAAGTTACAAATTTCTCGCCTGGAGCTTTGTGGCCGGATTACCCGACTGGATCCCGGCCGGTATTGAAGCCGGGATCCGACCAGTTTACCGTGACGTTTTTAGCCAAATTCCCGGACCAGCGCCCGGCTTAAACCGGGGCTATCTGGCCTGGACCTGGCCCGATCGCTGATTGGATTCCTATGCGGGAAGCGCGCACCCAATATCGAGCTACGAGAAGGGGGATCCGATAAGTCCGCGATTCCTGGAATTTTCCGCCCCTACAGCCCCGAAGTTGGAAACTTATCGGACTTATACTATATTAGGAAAGCCTCAATTATGCTAAAGAGCCATGGACTTGAAATGTTATTCAAACAGTTTTTATACTTGAGCTTAACAATACCGTCCGATTTCTAACCATAAAAAAAGAAAATTTCTTCTGAAGAGATTGTAGGTTAAAAAATTCCTGCATTCAAGAGAGCGTGATCTCAGTTTTTAAAAATGAGATTTTGAACCGAAACTCGCTTATCCGAACCCTATGACAACCTTATGTCAATAATTGGAAAATGCAGACATTGGGACTAGATTAAGTAAGAAGAAAATTTATTCACTATGCCAAGTTCAAAAGAAACTTGAAGACTTGTGAGTATTTTATCTAAGGTTAGGAAAATATATTGATTTTGATCCAGACGTTGGCCCTGGTCTACCAAAATTAAGGTATCCTATTCTAAAAGGATCATACGTATCGAATATCGAAATATCTCGCATCAACTCGAAAAATGTAATGCAGAAATGCGTGGACCCGATTCCGTATTGGTCAGCCATATACTTGGCGCTGTATACGA